>JAZBGZ010000144.1:55376-71855 GCA_037414795.1 Stenodera caucasica | reverse complement strand
GTTATAGCTGTGTTCTGTGTAGCAGGGCATTTAGTTTTTGACAATCAAACGTAAAGTAAAACCTATTGTCGGTTCACTCACAGTAGTCAAATTTTATTATAAAAACAATCCAATAATTTGATAAAACTCTCCACAATTATTCAATTAGGAAATGTAATAAAACTAGCTTAAATAATAAATACATTCATCAGAAGGTATAACTTCAATAAAATTGATTAAAAGGACAACCCATTACTGTTCCATCTCGATAACATTTCTGATTAGATTGCGTGATTTACCAGGTGAATGTCAATAATTTCTTGGGTTGACAATTGATAAGAATATTTAATAGTTATGATCATTAAAAATTGAATTTCATTAATAAAGAAAAGTCGAGTTTGTTTCAAAAACAAATAATGCTAATAAAAAAAAATAAGCCTTTTTCTTTTCGCAATTAAAGTTTCGAACATGATTCAAATTATCAGACTATTCGATATAATCATGGCAAGAGAATAGAGAAGCGACCCCTAAAATTTTGTGCGTGTGGCTCGTTGATTCTCTCCTTCTTTCTCTTTACTAGGTCCTTTGATTATGGACCATCCCAATTTAGAAGCGACTTTGATCCAATTACGTTCGACCACTCTTTCAAATAATCCCTCTATCCTCTCTCCTTGAGTTCTCATCCCATTTTCTCTTGTATTTTTTTTTTATTTATTCTATTTCCACCCTTCTGATGAATATGGCTCTCCAATGTAAAATCGATCGCTAGCTCCTAAGCTCGTACCTTGAGTGTTAATATTTAGCGAATATTTCAGTGGATATGCACCTGGCGTTAGTTATGTTGTATCTGTGTTTTATTCTTAAATAATAGTTTGCATTTTTTTATAAATAAAACTATATTATTTATAAATTAATACTAATTTGATGTTTATTTGTTTGTTTGTTTTTTGTTTTTGTTTTATGGATTATCACAGATCGAAAGCTGTTCGTGGGTATGCTTAGTAAGCAACAAACTGAAGAAGATGTTAGACAATTATTTGCACCTTTTGGAACAATAGAAGAGTGTACAATTCTACGTGGACCTGACGGAGCTAGTAAAGGTAATCATCATCACTATCAAATAAAAATAATAATAATAATAATAGCAACAACATTATTATTATCTTCATTATTTCGTTCGTGTCTCTCTTTTTCTTCATAATTTAAAGAAAATTGGAATACTGTACGGTTTTGTCTTTCGATTACTGTCAACTTTAATTCAAATTTTCAAGCGAATAAGATGAATCTTCCATCATAAACATAATTGTATACATACCTTGAATTTCCACCCCTAGAACATCGCATCACTAAACTACAACCCTCAAATTACGCTTTGATTTATTATTTTCGACGTGCTCAACCCCTGCGTCGTCATCTCGAAGAGCGGCTCTAAATAAAAAAAATAATAATTCCACCCGAATAAATATAGAAATAACTACTAGCCGAAATAAATCATTATTTTATAATCGCAATTATAACAGTTCTAATGGCTCAAAATTGATATTTTTCTATAAATATAATAAAATCTTCAATTGACTACAGTTTCCATTGGGAGAAACCCGAAAAAATACAACACGTCCCATCTGATTGGAATCGTATTCCATCCATCGTCTTTCTAGTTGGATGTGTCGGTTCAACTTGTCATGGCCCATGGGAGAACAAAACTGTCTAAATTTAAAAGTTCACACGACGTACACACCGACATTCCTGTCTTTTTTCTTTAGACATACAGTTTTTCCCATGACTTCCCGTAGGATTAGTCGTTAGTTTTGAAGGACACTCCTTTCAGTCCGTTGTCTACTTTATCGTTTTTCATTCCAACACAGTTTGTTACTTTAGAATTATCTTATCATTTTTTTTTTCGATTCGTGGTCGGATTTTCTTTGTTAAAACAGTTATATTTTCGTCCAGGTGATGATGGCTCTTTATCCAGCCACATAAACATTAAATAGTAGAAGCTTTACAGTATAACAAGTTATACATGTAATAGAGATGGGATATATAAATGGGAAATTAATAAAAGAAAACATACAAATCTGCTGTCAGTTGCTAGACGTACTAAGTTCAAAGTTTCCAACGCTTTTGTCAATTTCACAGAAATTAAAAGAAACCCTATTCGCTTATTATTAGTTTTTGGTGGAAATTGTGGCAAATATCAAATTTATCTATCGACTCCCTAATAAACCGTATTTTATTAATATCAAATATTTATGTTGGACCCATTTTAATAATGATTCAATTGTTAAAAGTGTTGAACGTTTACGGTGGAACGATTACGGCACAATTTGGCCGCTTTGCAACATAAAATCTTCAATAACATAAAAATCCAACATTGTATCTTTCATTATTATCAAAGAAATTACTATTGTCGCCATAATAATTGATAATTTCACAAAATTCGATAATAATCCCCATCATTATCATCATAAATTTCAAATAGTGAAGCCTACTGAAAAAATTTAATAAACGCTCTAAATATGTTTTTGTCCAACAATTCAAATCATTATTATTCGGGTATAAGCCATTTTGTTGATAATTCTACAATTTGGAAGAAAAAGTGAAACTCTTATTTTGCCAAAATAAAAACATTGAATTTTCTTGAAATAACTGAAATTATACAATTTATTATTACTGTTGTTTTTCTCCTTATAATTACTGTCTAACTTTCTAATCTCGGTTGTGAATAGCCCGAATTACCCTTAATTATCCACCTAAGGGTTCTAGTAAACAACAACAACATCAATAAAAACTGTATTTTTGTCTAGTTAATATTTGATCCCCTTCAAAAAAAAAAAAATTAGGTTACAGCTTAATATAGTATACAATTTAAGTTAATTTTGTGTTATAAAGAAAATTTTCTAATTAAACTTTTATTAAACTCTTAGTTGCATTTTATGATATCAGAAAGTTCAGATCATGATATCAGAAATGGAGCCATACGGTTTTGTAGTAATCTTTTAATGAATCCATGAAAAATACCTTTACTCTCTCTCTCTCTCTCTCTCTCTCTCTCTCTCTCTCTCTCTCTCTCTCTCTCTCTCTCTCTCTCGCTCTCTATCTCTGTCTCCTATCTTTTATATTAACTCATTTGTCAATTCAAATATCATTTTTTGATGTTGGACAGCTCAGTCTGTTATTGCTTTTTCTAAGAAAAATTGCTTTGTAAAAAAATTGAATGATAGAAATTATTCAACATTTATCTAAATTTTGGAAAATTTACCAATCGGCTTAATTTCGATTGATAGAAATTACTAAGATTTGTTCAGAAATTTGTGAATAATTTGACAGATGTTGTGTAGAGGAAGTTTAATATTTTTTTTCCTATCCTCAAAAACATTCATCCATTCATGTAAACAAGTCGTGCAGAAATTTTCTCTATCTAATGGTATTTAGTAAAGAATTTTCTATAATATCAAGGTATATAGACGCAAAATCTGCTTTGAGTTTGGAAATGTTCGAAGCGTGAAATATTCACCATGTCTTTGATATTGAAGGAAAATGGTTTTGCGACCGAACCAGGTGAAAAGCGGCGTCCCAACACACAAAATCAGAATTGTAAGCCCCTAAAGATAGAAGCGTTCTATCCATAGATCGATTCAGACAGATACAATTGTAAACAAAGAGAGAATATTATTGTCAATCGTCATTGCAATAAACATAATTAGCGAGATAATTGGAACGCGCTCATATACAAAGTGCATCGATACAAAATTTGTATACAAAGGGATTATTATGTAGAGACGATGGGAATTACGAATTAACGAAATTAATTCTAAGTTAGTTGAGAATTTCGGTGGAATATTTCAACTTCTCTTTGTCTCCCCGATCAGAATCAATTCTCGCACCCGGCGCCTCCACCAAAATTGCACATTTATTCTCATTTATTATCGTGAATTTACACACATTTCAAAAATTATTGTAACACGTTCAGTGACTCGGTAAATTACTTAAATATGCAATTTTAATACTATTGGGGTGTTGTTTTGTATTGTTGAATTTGCCAAAATTTACAGTATAAGGCAATTAATTTGAAAAAATAGCAAGCAAGATTAGATCTTTGTTTCATGAAAATCGCTAATTAATTGCAGCTCCAGAGACTCGTCGTGTTGTAAATACACTCAACGGAATTCCAATATACTATATATGTATATACATATACCGGGTTGGTATTATATACTATATATGTATATAATTCCAACCGGGTAGATAACACGCTCATAAAATACTATGTCTCTCCAGTTATCTTTCCTTTATTTTCATTCGCTGAATAAGAAAAAAAAAATTAATGGAATAATTTTGTCTCACATAGAATGTTCAATGAAGAAACAAGAAATACGTCGAATTTTTCAATTTTTGAATAATATACAAGAGAGGGACAATTTCTGTTTGCATAGAAAATTCATTACCCATTCACAAATCTCATTTTTCCGGCGGAAGACACGCCAAGTCTGGCTCAAACTAACTTGAATATTAAAATGTTAAGAGCCCTGCGAAATAGGCAACGAAAAACAAAAATGACAAATACGGAAAAATCATTTCACAAAGAAAAAAAGCTCTAAAATCACTCCCGATTCCTTATCTAAATAAAAACAGACAATCATTCTATTTTGTTTGATATATTCAGTGTGAATTTTTTCCCTAGCCTAGTTAAACTGCTTTATCACTGATTTATCACTATTTGATTCAATATAAATGTGAATATTTTTTGGTTAAATGCAACGAGGGATAGAGAGAGATTTCGTTGAAAGCCCGCAGCTAATTATAAATAGTATTTGTTAGACTAATTAGCTCGAATCTAATTGAATTGTTCATTACTATCAAAGATAATTAAACAAAAATTCGTGAATATTCATATTAAATTACATGAAATTCACAATTATTATCATTTCTATATAAAGCGATACAAAATCAGCAACAGTAAGCGTAAAATAAATTAGAAAAAATAGAGGGTAGCATGAAAAATCTACCATCAACTTAACCGACTTGTACATTACAACAGCAACAACAACAAAAAAATTACTCATTTACACGAGATAGAAAAAGAGAGAGCGAGAAATACTGGTGGGCATTTTTATTAAATAACTTAGAAATTGTTTTCTACGAAATATTTTTTAATTTATGATATAATTTTTTCCTTGCAGTAATTGTTGTTGGTGTTGTTGTTTTTTTTTCTGTTGTATTTTATTTTTCGTTTGTTGCTTCTTGTATTTTTTATAGGTTGTGCTTTTGTGAAATACAGTTCGCATCAGGAAGCTCAGGCGGCCATAAATAGCTTGCACGGGAGCCAAACTATGCCGGTAAGTTTTACTATAAATTTTTCATTTATTCTAATTGAGATAAATTGAATCGGTTTTTGCTAATTTGAATAATGTGCCAATTTTAAGTTTGAGCCAATTTCTTACAGAATATTTTGGAAAAATCTCTCGTTTTTGAAAATTTGCCACCATTTTTTTTTCAAATCACGTTACAATCCTTCTTCAATTTTCTGTCCAAAGTAGCGTTTTATGATCAATTGTGAAAGTTGAAGAATTTTGAGTCTCCAATTTCGAACATTCCACTTGCTCTCTACGTTTCGGGTCAAAACAAACCCTTTTTGTTCGACTTTCTATCCCCGAAATCCTTGTCACACATCTAACTCAAGAACCACTCAACAGATTTTAATAAAGCTCTAGATCACTGAAATTGGATGGGCTTCCAAAAATAATCAAAAATTCACGCTATTTAATTTTGTAATAAAGATTTTCACCGTAATTCAAGTTTATCTCATATTTTTTGATTTTTTCTCATAAATTCTGTTAAAGGTTAGAATTAGGTTGGTCATAAATAGGATCTCACAAAATTTACGGCGAGAAAGCCCTCTGTAGATACTTATTAGAAATATTGCAGTCAATCTTTTGAATCTTTTAGTGGAAGTTTTCATCGAAATTTTCCATATATCCCACAGAAAGTCGCAATTTTTTCAATCAACAACTTAATCCTAAAATTTGGTTGAGCCGGCTCTGATTGATTTTATAATAATATAGTGGAATATTCACAAGAATGTTGAGCGATATAATTTTCAAAGCTCGAGTATAAAATCCAATTTCACAATAAATTCTTGATATAAATTCGAAATTTTTTGTATACATACATATCAAAAACGCAAACAAAAATTAAGGATAATTCATTGCTTGTTGTTTTTTAATTTTTCACCAGAATAATGTAAGTTTATGGAGAAAATGTAAAAAGCAAAATTATTACTAAATAATTCAATGATTTCTCCTATAACAGTGTGGAAGAGTTGAGAGAATTTCTGCCTTTCGATTAGTATAAAAAATAACTTTGGACGAATATATGAAGTGATTTTAATTTTTGCATTCTAGGAAATCGCTGTATAAATTTGTGAATTTCCAAAAAAAAAAACAAAAACCCTTCAAAGTGAAATCCATTTATAGGCGGAAGTTTGTTTTCTTTATTCATTTTTTTTTTCAATGATCATTATTATTATCGTTGGAAATGTATGTGCATATGTATATGCGAATATATAGCAAAAGGTCCTACTGTAGAACAAACAAAACGCTCAAGTGGCCATAATGACTGAGTACACATAATCTGCATAGTTCAAAATACGCCTCCATTGTTGAGAAAATGGTGCCATATGCGCACAGCTATTGCCTCATTTCCAACCTTCAGGTCGGACTAATTTACATAAAATAACAACCGTTGGTGGTTTGTCAGTCCCAATATACAGTTATTATAATAACCACTCTTCAAATATTATAATGTTTTCGTTAATGATAATGGTTCAGATAAAACAAAAAATAACAATAAAAAAATCTTGACTCAATTAGTTGAAACTTTCGTTTTTACTTTGACGCTTCAATGATAGTTTTCCATTGAATTAAACAAACAAAGTAAAATTCCATATTTCTATTGAATCTATCTTCACGATATACCAGTGCTAGTTTCCGATGATAAAATATATGAAAAATTGTATGTGTTAGAGAAAGATAGTTGGTGTGACCGAATTATGAGTGTAAAGGCGTTTCATTATGGGAACAACGATTAACGCAAGCTTAAATAATGTCATATAATGCATGAATACACAATTAGGAGACGTTTAGATGACATTAGTGAACTGTACCGTTTTATATGGATTAACAACACTACCATCAAGTAATATATTATTTAAGAAAATTATGAAACACTCCGCTACTTAATTATAATTTAATTTAACACACTAATTTATTATACCGAAATTTTGGGGAATTTTGCAAAAAAAAATATAGAATCTTTGAAAGAATTTTTCAAGAATTATGAAACTTTCTCGTAATGGTCTAGAAACACAAGATACAAAATATGTAAAATATAATTTATCGCGTCTATAAAAACTCGAAAGTTTTTCCCCGTTTTAGTTGTTTAAAAGGGGATGGTTATTATTTTGGATAGGGAGTGTTGGTATATAAATCGCTTTATTCAAATCCCAACTTCATAATTGTATTTATTATATACATACACAACATCCGACTTTGTCATGATGTTTAAGATAAGGCAAAGTTTCTCCTTTTATTATAAAATATAGCAGCCACTTTATCAAACTGTCACTTCTTGGTGCGAAGAAAAAGTATTCTAAATAAAAAAAATAATAATTTAACTGTTTTTTTATAATAAATTAAAATAGAAATAATTTTATATAAATTATCATGAAATTTCAACAAATATTAAGTTGAAGAGAGCATCTTCTTAATTTATTGTGACTTGCTTGTTATTTAAGTAATCCTCAAGAATTCGCCTTTAAATCTGTCGAGAATACTTGAACAAAATCATCACTTAATATAATCGGCCATTTCAAAAACGTACAACTCTAAATGTGTATGGTCGCGTCATGTAAGTCATTTATAAACTCCAACTTGAGCTTTTAGTCCTAGTTAGATGTTCCCTTGTTTCTGTTAACTGACATAATTTTCCTCTTAAATGCATTAAATACAAGAACGACGACGACGACGACGACGACGGTAAGGGTTGAAAATGTGGCAATGTACTCACTCCAAAACGACAGATGACATATCATCTCTAATTAGAAATTTCACTATATTATACATGATTCAAGAAGGAATCAATTGTGATAAAATTTCTTAGCCAATCATTCAAAAGTTACCTTGACAACCACTTTATAATGTTGGTCAATTCTTGAACTCACTCTAATATTATAATATATGATGATTCGAATATATTTGATAGCTTGTCGTATTTGAAAATATTATACAAATAGGTAGTGTTTAGCAAACAATTTCTTGCATTCAGATATTGTTTTGTTAGGCTAATTTATGGAATATTTTAGTGATTTATATAGGATTTTAGTTGTTATTATTTGAGGGGGTGTAATGTTGATGTTACAAGTAAACATAAATATCGAAGAAGCTTCCAGGGATTATAAAGATCTATTGCACTGAGAGCATGAATGTTCTAGTTATCGTATCGAACACCTGTGCCAATATTAAATCCCCATATAACAAGATGCGATAATAATTGTTACACAAACAACAGATAGTCGATAGTGGAACAATTGAACTGATAACAGAAATAATCCCACTATCTCTCTAAGTCTTATCAAGATTTTATGTTGTAATTAACCAAAAATTCAGCGACTCAACAAAAACAAATTGAATTATTCCACAATTGTCTCAAAGATTGAACTTTCAGGAATAATTTGACCTATTATAAACCTCTAAAATACGACAATTAATAAAGTCATAAGTACTCAAAGAATGTCTAGACAATCTCTAAAAATAGGATTTTTTTTTGGAGGTATTTTTCAGAAACAAAATAATTGAGAAAAATGCTTGATATAGAAGAATCGTGGCACTATTAAAATGTCTTCAATTCTTTGATTCTACAGCAAATAAAAAATACCCTCTTTTTTCATTTTTTCTCTCATTTTATGGATTATTGTCCGATATACTTGGGAAGCATTAAACTGATTGGTCCTAGTTGGAAGTTTGTTGGTTTGTTATCGTTCAGCAATGGACAACAACAAAACCATTGAAGTGGTATTGTGTTTGTACACTTCGACCATCTGCCAGTGACACTCCCCCTAATCACACTCAAGTCTAATACACACGTCTCACTTGAATTTCTCTCGTTGTTGTTGTTGTTGTTGTTGTTGTTGGTTAGTGTGATCGTTACTTAATTAAATAATTACAAACACCTACTATGCCTATATCTATCTCCATCTAAAATAATACTTATAGTCAAGTTCAACATAGACCACATTCAATTTGAGAACATTTACGCATGCTTTAGATTATAATTAAATTTATTTGTTGTGTACAATAACTATGAAACAATTCACAATAGCTTTGAACACTACATATATGTATATGTAAACATTTCACTATTGAATTCCGTATTCGACGTCTTTATCCATTGAATGAAGATGGAAATGACAATTGACAAAAGCGACGCCTTTCAAGATTCGCTTTAAATGCTCCAACAAACAACCATGCTAGATTATTAATGGACGTTGTTGTTAAAAGGAAATTGACTTTGCATAAAACCAGTTCAATTTGTACATTTTTTTTTTAAAATAGGAATGATCGAATTACAAACGAACAAAAAAAAAATTATTCCATCAAAAAAATTCATCGTAAATATAAAAGGCAAATTGTCAAGGTGAAGAGTTTTTGTGTTGATCTTCTAGACGAAAAAAGAAACGATTTTTTGCGGGTTCAATTGATCATTAAAGCATCTCATCAAAACCGAATGCTTATCGAAAAAGAGCCAAGCCATTGCAATGTTTACATGACTGTAACGACGATAGATCTAAACTGTAATTATCCGATGTGTGTAATTGGGACCAGCCAACTGGATATATTCGTTGTATGTTTTACTATATAGGATATAACACAGTCTGTATAAATATACATGTGTGTGTGTGGGTGTGTTGGGTCCAGGGGACGAAAGGACATAGAGGAAGTGACGCCGAAACTAAAGCCCATCGACGCGTACCGCTCTAGCGCTCATTATTGAAGGATTACAGTTCATTAGTTGACCGGATCAACCTGCCCAGTGCTGATATACGCCCCCAAATGTAATAAGGGTAGTAGTGCTGAAGCGTACATTTACCCTTTATCCGTATTACAGTGATAATTTCGATCATAGAGTGGCGCAATTAATTATTATCAAATAATGATAAATTGAAAAAAATAAATTTGAACAAAAAAAAATGATCTTGTATCTAGAAGACTTCATTGAATAATATATAATTACTTCATTTACCAACGAATCTCACCCTTTCTATGTCACAGAGATATTCAAATATAAGCTATTTCGCCCGAATATAAACCCTGGAATTATAAATAAATTGTATAAGGGGTGAAAGTAATAGAAGAACAAGAAGAAAATAACAAGGGACCGAGTGTCAATTCGAATTAATTTTTGTCTTGTTTATATTCATCTCAATTATATTGAATAAACAATTTAAATAATAAATGACTTCGAATTTTCCATTTTAAGTCCCTTTTCGCTTAAATGTTTGATTATTGTTCTCCTATTTCAAATGCATAATTTATGATAATCTGAAGAAATTGTCATTTGTCCATCACAGAGATAAATCCCTGTTAAAGTTTCAATTTTATCGGTATGACCTCGACACGGAATTCAAACGTGAAACGTTAAGTGAAAGATGCGTTTGTCAATTTTTTCGATCTCTCGCCTAGTAATATAACAACTAACTCTATATGTTACTTAGCAACGGCAAGAAACAAAAAAATTATTAATTTAATTATTTCAATTGCGCTAATGTAGGTAAGGCACAGACAATTTTTTGTTTCATCCCAAAACAAATGTAATGTTAAAAAATCTATAACTTTGATTAGGTATTAGTTTTATGGGATCAGAAGGTTCTCTGTTTGATTGATTTGAAGCTCGTATGTTCTCATTTCACTGTCTCTAATAATCGAAAAGTCGATTCATTTTTGATCTATTTGTGAATTTATGAAATTTTAAATGAGAAAGGGCGTTACTGTATTTTTTACAAATTAATTTCTTTGTTATCTCATTTGCTAAATAAAGATAGAGCTTTTAGCGTTGACATTGTGGAAAGCTTTTAAAATAAAACAGGAAGTAATTACAAACCGTTATCTAACAAGCATCGCCCTCAACTTTTATTGTTTCGTCCTTAAAAACATTGTCGAAAAACCAATCGATCATTGTTTGTTTTATTTCATTGTTTACAGTGCGTGATTGCAAAAATGTTCCACTCCCATTCACATTTTATCTATCATTCATCATGGTCTATTTTTTATTTGGGTTTTTTATAAATATAAATTTTATTTCACACAATACAGAATATTGTTTTTTAGTTTTTTGCCCATATGTATCCAATAAGCTTTTATGCAAACATGTTCGCATCAAATTAGAATACACTTCCTCTCTCTATAAATATCTATTAATTGGATAGTTTTCGGGGGTTGGAGTGTACAAACAACCCCCTATAGGTTTGTTCGGATAAAACTATATTATTAAATCGGCAGTTATTATATTTGCTTTAGGCAAACTAAATCCATCAATGTTTAAACTATTAAATCGACTAGTATACTTCAATTTCGTGTATACAATATTTTATCAATTTGGCTTTATTTAACTATAAACAATGTTTTTGATCAAATTGGATTTTTTCTCTAACGATTATTTGAAAATTTGATTATTTTGAAATATTTGTATAAAATTCAGATTAAGATCGAATTCAATTTCTATGTTCAACATCCAACAATACAGAGAGAATAACTGACCACCTGTTGAAACTTTGGAATGGAATGCTAACAGTTTTTCATAGCGGTTACCAAATCCCCACATCTGTTTTCCTAAAGTGTATACAGAACCCTGTTTACTACCACTATTTCTACTCTTACTATTGCCAACCACCACTGAAACACCCACCCTCATATAAGAGAATCTAGAGCGTGTTTGGAATATTTGGATTCGTTTTCTTTCAAAGGGTCACACATACTGAGATTTGTATATTTTGAGAGCCCACATTTTAGTTTATCTATCATGTCTGTCAACACACCTACTATAAATATGGGGGGAGATTTGTTATTGTTTAGAAAAAAAAAAGAAAATCGCTTCAAAATCGATCACGTTTATTTATAATTGAAGCATTGAGCTCGTCCGGATTTATCTCTGTACAAGCTAGATTTTAAAAAACAATTTGGTTAAATAAAATACAAATAACAAAGTTTCTAAAGCCCTCGATATAAAAATATAAAAGAAATAAAAATGAAATAGTCATTAGATGGGGATATTTAAGAGAATTTGCATTCTAAATAATTTACATTAGCTTTATATGGAAAGTGGATGAGAGAATGTTGTTAAGGGTGATTCAGAGTGGAAAAGGGAAAAGCACCCGACTTCATGCATGTTTAATGTTGTACCCACAGGGTCCACTTCATTCTTGTACATTTAATGAGCCGCACGCCTTATTCAATTTAACTTGTTTTTATTCATACAGCTATTTTAATAGAATTTTCGTTAGAATCTCTCCGGAAAATTTGCCCAATTATTGATTTGATGCCTTTAAAATTTATTGATAAGAGTGGGGGGAGTAACAGCAGCTATCTAGAGAAAAAAAAATGTAATATAAAATGTCTAGAAAGCAGTTTGGAAGTAAATCCTTGCTTGATACTTTGAAGCAAATCAATTGACATAGCCTAAGGGAAGGACATAGAGAGGAGAAGGAAGAGAATAGTTTTAGGATGGTCGTATCCACTTTATGCTCTCTCGCTCTATCGCTTGCACAAATCTATTAGAAATCGTTAAATCCAAGCTCGGTTGGAGGGCGCGATCCAATTCCACATGTCTCCTCATCGGATCAGACCACGGACGGAAAGACATTGTGTGTTATTGAATGCCGCCGGGGTTTCTACCCTAACGCTAGCTAGAAATCCAACATACACATTCCATTCTGATATAGTGAAAACCAATAATGTCTAATGTTGGTTAGAATTTGGAAAAATTTGATAAAATTTAACAATTTTAAACTCTTTTATATTTATTTAAATTTGAATATTTCGAATATCAAAGGGTGATGGTCCTTTTGAGACAGTTATCAATTTGTGTGTGGTTACTTTGTGATAAAAGGGCTTCCTCGTTTGATTTTCTAGGGAGCCTCTTCCAGCTTAGTAGTTAAATTTGCCGATACTGAGAAGGAACGCCAACTTAGACGCATGCAGCAGATGGCCGGAAATATGAGTCTTCTCAACCCCTTCGTGTTCAACCAGTTCGGAGCTTATGGAGCTTATGCACAGGTAAATTCCAATAATAATCACATCCTCATTTTTTCACAACCCTCAATTATAATTATAGCCTTCTTTGGATTTTCAACAACAGGCTGCATTAATGGCAGCAGCTACAGCACAAGGAACTTACATAAATCCAATGGCAGCATTAGCTACACAAATACCTCATGCTACATTAAATGGTATGGCTAATTCAGTAGTACCACCTACATCAGGTAATTATTGTTTGTTTGATTGTGAAAAAAATATTAATAAAAATTGAATCAATTCCACAATTTCACATTGATCATTAGATGTTGGTGTAGGTGCTGGTTCTGGTCAACCAGTAAATGGAGCCATACCCAGTTTACCATCACCAACAATGCCAACATTTAATATGGCGGCACAAACACCGAATGGACAACCAGGTGGTACTGAAGCTGTTTATACAAATGGTATACCACAAACTTATCCAGCCCGTAAGTTCAATTTGTCCATTGATTTCAAGGCAGATTAATCTCTCCAAGTTTTTTTGTTTTTTTTGATGAATTCCCGGCATCCGTAATAGAAGAGATCCATCTAAATTTACTCAAATTTGATACGATCGGATATAGGATGCAATTTGATTATTTATTTATTTATTTATTTTGGAAAAAGGGATTAATCTGCCTCTCATTTATTTAAATGTTGATTTAAAATAAGGACTGAAATAACTGAAATGTAGATGCGCTACATCTGTCCATTCCAGCGCAAGGATTGCCTAATGGTGAGGCAGCATTACAACATGCAGCTTATCCAGGAATGCAACCATATCCGGGAGTGGGTGAGTTGAGAATTAAATTTTCTATTCAAAATATTTCACAATAGAGAATTATATTGATTTATTTATTTATTGATTATAAACTAGAATCAATTTATAGATAATGTTGAATGTTCAATTATTGTACATTATAGATGTGATATATGTAGCTTGATATTATCACCTATAATTGTTTGATGTTACACAAAAATGTTTGGTGTTGTTGCTTTATATATTTTCTATAATTTTATGGTTCAATTCAAAAATAATCATGATATGTAATAATAACAACGAATTTAAAAAGCATTATTAGGGCTTAGTGTAAACGGGGGTGGTTAAAAATTCTTTTTTACTCCAATAAAAAAACATTAAATAATCAAGTTGATGATTATCAAAATAAACATATAATTATACAATTTGTTGGTAGCTTTTATTCAATAAATTTCTTTCTTGTTATTTCAAAATAAAGCTACAAATAAATTGTTTACACATGCAAAGCATGTTTTGTTGCATTGATGGTTAAGTATGGGTGTGATTTGTTTATATTTGTCGGCAGCTTACCCCGCGGTTTATGGCCAATTCCCACAGGCCATTCCCCAACCTATGTCAGCAGTTGCTCCTGCTCAGAGGGAAGGTAAGATATCAAACGCTCACGTAAACATTAATTAGCTCTAAAGTTAACTACCTATGTTCATGTATATAGAATGTGTGGGTGTGTGTGTCTGGAGTATTCCCAGAACCATTCCACATTAACTAGTCAAGTTTTCATAAAATCAGCTAACATTACCGCTATAAATTCATGTACAGAGCGTCCCAAACAAACTGGCACATCAAAAAAATCACTCGATTATTTATAATAGTTTTCTAATCAATTCATTATTTTGCGGGAGTTTTTATGTGAGTTGTCCAACCCCTATTGAATAAAGTCGAGAAATGAGCAAAATAGGAGAGTGATTATCTTGAGTTGGGACACTTTGTATAAACTTGGTCTTTATTTTCAATTAATTTTTTACAATTATATCGGATATATATTTTCGAATATTTCGTTTACATATTATTAGATAATGTTGCATTGGATAATTTGTCTATATTTCTATCAATGTTCAATGTTATTTATATTTATAAGTTGCACTACATGTTTGGCACCCCGGCAATAATTGAACCTTTCCCTGTTGTATTTGATGTTGTATGGCAAATATTTAGACGAGAAATTTCGATTCCAGTCTCAATGTAAATTCAACGAAATTTCATAGGTAATTCAACCACAAAATTATAATATTCAGTCCCATTGGTCCAAAAACAAAACAATCATGAATAATCAGCAAAATTTGGCAGAAAATCAAGACAACGTATACCTATATGAATTATTTGGATTATTCAAAATTAGAAAACAAAGGACGCCAAAATCTATCAAAATTGACTATTATTATCCAATATTTATGTTTAGGTTGTTCAATTTCCGGCCCTGAAGGATGCAATTTGTTTATCTACCATTTACCTCAAGAATTCGGTGATGCTGAATTGATGCAAATGTTCCTGCCTTTTGGGAATGTGATCAGCTCGAAAGTGTTCATCGATCGGGCTACAAATCAAAGCAAATGTTTCGGTACGTTTTTATTTTAATTTTTTTTTTTGTGTTATTGATGTTTTCTCTAATAAAAATTGTTTTTTCTTGTGTTTAGGGTTTGTATCGTTTGATAATCCGGCAAGTGCTCAGGCAGCCATCCAAGCTATGAACGGCTTCCAAATTGGTATGAAGCGACTTAAGGTGCAACTAAAAAGGCCCAAGGATGCCAATAGGCCTTACTAACCTTGGCCCTCAGATCTCAGATAGTGCGTTTATTTTTTTTGAATGAAAACAAAAAAAACACAAAACGCTCCTCAGCCATTAGTATACTAGAATTTAACACTTTATATATATAAAATAACATTTAGTAATTATACTATATAATATTTATATGGATAAAGTACATGCCTGGTGCAATATATTTGATTAAATATAAAACATAATAATAAATAATGGAAACTTCAAAGAAGCAAAATGAAGAACAAGAACAGAATTCCTCCGAGCATTTATCTAGTAATTGTATAAATAATATTTATATTTATAGTTTATATTTTATAAATAATAGGAATGGTTGCGCCCACCGCCTAATCCTTCGAGAAATTCCAAATGGGCTGTGATTAAATAACAAATCAGTGTTTGATTGTACAGGCCGTTTTGTCTTCTCGTTCGTGAAATGTATTTAAGAATAAACAAAAAAATTTACAAAAAAAAAAAACAATTAATAGAAAAACTATTTTGAGACGTCGTCTATTATTAATGAATTAATGAATTAATTAATAATTAATTTTATTGTAAGTATTGTGTGTTTATGTAATTGGGGGCGGATGGCGCTTCCGCCT
>JAZBGZ010000144.1:40560-54230 GCA_037414795.1 Stenodera caucasica | reverse complement strand
GACCAGAATAAAAAAAAAAAACTACAACAACCACAAAACCAAAAAAAAATCTCCCACTCCGTCAAAAAGTCCCAAAAATCCGTGATTTGTCCAAAACTACAAATCAAAAAGGCACAAATCAAGCTCTAAATCAGTTGTCTATCTCATTCTAAGAATTACCTCAAGATTGGAGACGACTTAAGTATAGGTCGCCTTGAACCGTTAATGTAGCTTGAAGAATGCGATTTCAAGTTGGTTTAACAATTATGGATTTTTGTGATTCGAAACTGACGATTAGAGATAATTTGGAAATTTTCAAAGGTAGTTTTAATGCGAATTGTCGATGGGGTGGAAAATTTTGTTTGAATTTGTGGGTTTGTTCAGTTATCTAGTATGGATAAAATTAATGGTCTCCCCAATCAGACACAACACAAGCGGATAATAATCAATTTCTTTGAGAAAATTTCTATATATATAAAAATAAATATAAAAATAATAATAATTAATTAAAAAAAAAAAACGCAGCGAAGTGATTCTAGGATACAGGGTATGTTTTTTGCAATTATTTGTGTAAAAACTGTTTCTCATCGTGAGAGGGCGGTCATCGTGTTTCTATTTAGAAAAATATTATAAAAATTTTTCATAATAATCCGCATCAGTCTAGCGGACCCAAGATTTATTATTATAATTAATTATTATAAGACAAAAAAATTATTGAATAAAGAAAATAATTAAAGTATAATAAAAATCCGCACCCTCGCTATCAAGCCATATTTCATCCCATGCTGTATATAAATTGGGGTCCATTCGATTGCACCATTTTATACAAAATAAAATCCAAAATAAAAATGAACGCCGCAACAAAAATGGGTCCTTCCTGCGTCCGGTCCTGGATAGGAACGTACCTGTCTCGTTACATACAGATTCAGACAATCACACACATCAATTTTTATGGAACTTGTTCGAATTTAAACAAAAAATTTCGCAAAATTCAATATTTATATTATTAATAAATTACAATAGAGACCCATCTGTCCAATCCATGATGTTTCGTTGGAATTGTTTATTATTATTATCATTATTATTATTATAGTGAATGTAAATAACAAAAATAAATAAATAAAAATATGTGACAAATATATTTTTATACAATTTAAAGAAAAAATTGCCATTTGTATTTAAAGAAAATTTAATAAAATCAAAACCACTCCAAATGCCATTAGAAAATAAAAAAAAAACAAAAACGGAGGGACATATCTCATTGCCAAAATAATTCCGTTGTTTTTTTCGATGTTGTGATGTGTATGTATATATTTATAAAAAAAAAAACAAAAACAAAATATATGAAGGTGATGTGTGATTTTCGGTTCCATTGGACAGATGGGTCAGTTCATTACTGTAAATAATAATGATAATAATAAGATAATAATAATAATAATAATCACAGAAAATGTCTGCGCTCTTTTCTATTTTTCGTCAAAAACTAGTCCCAATTTTCTGTGATAAATTGTTGATTTGCAAAATTTTTGATCGATGTGATTGTCGGAATCTGGACGGTCCATTTTCATATTTTTAACCAAAAAGTATATCTTTCGAATAGTCAGGCGCTTGATTATTATCTTTCTCTTCATTATGTTATTGTTGATCGAAATTAGTCCATAATTTTCACACAAAAATTGTAACAATTTTCAATAAAATCACCAATCATCATCATTATCATCATCATCATCATCATTATTATATTTTAGCTACGAGTAGTCTAGGGATTTAGTAGATTCTAGTCATAATTTATTAAAAGTGTATGGCATTTATTACGAAAAATTAATAATAAAGATTTGAAATATGAATTATAATAATAATAATAGAAAGAACCAAAGCGGTACTCATCAAGTTTGAAGTTACAAATAGTCTGAAATTTGCCAATTTTTCGAGTTGATTTCGTTATTTCCATTCAAAACCCAACATTTATGCTGGGACCAACTTGTTGATTTCTTTAATTTCGCATCTAGTCAAGTGAAAGTTGATAAATTTTTTGTTGAATTCTATTTTTCGTTTGAATTAATTCATAAATAAAATCATTGAAAATGATGCAATTTATTTCTGTAATATAGTGTTGTATCATAATTAATTGATTAATTAATTTATATTAACTTATTTCTAGTCTTAAGTCCTAATTTATATCTATTTAAAATAAAAGAAGTATAATAATAATAATAAAAACAATATCCCAATTGATTGGTTATGCTCGAATCGATTAGGGTGTTGAAATTACGCTTTTGATACACAGTATTATGCGGTATGTTTTTATTATAAGACGATATAAAAGGTGTGATTATATGTGGAGAGTTTGCTCTCCATAAATAGTTGTACCTTGATGCGGGAGTTAGGGTGCGAGTACCCCGTTTTTTTCTTGATATATCATAAGTTACCACCAATTAATGATAATAAATAAGATTTAAAGGGAATAATTATAAAAGATAATCCAAGCCATACTCTGTTGCATGTCAGTTTTATTACATTTTACACAAAAAAAAAATTATTATAAAGATAAAATTATTACATAATATTATTATGATTATTATTATTATATATAGTAGATAATTGAATTAATATTTATAACCCGCTAAACTTGTAATACGATAATTATTATTGTAAAAAAAATAATAATAATTGAAAATTAATTGATTAAACACAACAAAAAAAAATATGGAAAACCTTCAACAACATATGAGTAAATTTAGACAATGAATACATGAACTTTCTATTTCATATTATTAATAATGATGAATAATAATGAAGTTTTATCAATATTTTATTATTTTTACACTTGTCAATTTTGCTGGTCTTTTTGTAAGTTTTATTACTTACAGTGAGTTTAAATGGAAGATTTACTTTTACATAATGTAATATTTAAGAATAAATAAAAAAAAAAATAATTAAGATTAAAAAAAATAATAATAATAATATATCAGGATATATATTGTATTATACAGTAACGTAATTTCATATTTTGTCATAAAAAAGGAACGCAGTCCAAATGTATTGCAAAACAAAAAAAAAACTATGAATAATAATAATAAAATTAAAAATAATGAAACAATTATTATTAATATAAAATAATGGGCATGACAGAGCGGCACATAATTATGCTCAAAAATTATTACAAAAATAAACAATATCTTGGACATCATCTCATTAGTCATGTCTATACTTATTATTATTATTACTATTATTATTATTAATTATTATTATTATTAATTCTTATTATTATTATTATTATGATTATTAATTATTATATTATAACTAACTTTGAACCAAATAAATCCAATTCAACAAATTTACTATTTATCATTATCATTATTATTATAATTATTATTGATTATTATTATGGACATATTTGAGAAAATATATATACATATAATGAAAATGATAATATTTTAGTGGAGTAATTTGATAGTTTGCATTGGTTTGGATTTATTTTGGGGAAGCTATCCAATTCATATGAAACTTTATAAAAGAATTATAAATTAATAAAGTTAAATATAATGCATATCCATATATTGTTTAATTTATTTTTGTAATTCTGCTATCAAATTGAAACAAACAAAACTTATTCAATTCTTAGGATTTACTTTATATTCTGCGCAAAATTTGGATGCGACCTCTCTCGTCTAAAAGAGAAACTATAGATTAAGTTGTCACCAGGAAAAGTGAAACAGAAAATCTCCTCTATTGCATTCTGAGTAGAAAGTTTGTTTTTGAAAGCAATCACTAAACTGTTTCATATCTAGTTTTTCTACTAGGCGCTAGAGGTCGCTTTCAAATTCAATGTCGAAAAAATAAATACAATTAATTTTCATCACTCAATAACTTATTATCAGACGATAATAGAATCAATTCATATCAATTTATTCATTATTGAATTTGACTAAAAATTGAATTATGTTCTTCACAGCTGTTGTGACTTCAGCCACCTTTCTTTAGGGATTTTATTGCTATTTAAATATGGTTAGTAACTAGGAAGCGTCGGTTGTAATTGTGTTTTCGATTTTATTCATATTGCAATTAAAGAGAAATTCTAACAACTTTCACCAATTTTCAACAAGTGAGTTGTAATACTATTGTTTTTTTCTCAATAGAAAATTATATTTTTGTTGTTTTGTGAAGGATGAGTGATTCAATGGATGAAAAAGACCGTTCCAGAGAACGTTCTCGTCGAGATAGGCCTAGCCGTTTTTCAGAACGTAGCCGTGAACGAAGTCTTGATAGGGGCCGTGATCGTGGCGGCATGAAATCATCAAATTGTCGTGTATACGTATCAAATATACCATATGAATATCGTTGGCAAGATTTAAAAGATTTATTCCGGAGTCAAGTTGGTGATGTACAATTCGTGGAATTGTTTGTTGATGAAAATGATAAATCTCGAGGTTGTGGTATTGTCGAATTCTCCGATTCACCATCAGTGAAAAAATGTCTGGAAGTCATGCAACGTTTCGAGGTTAAAACACGTAAATTGATAATCAAAGAAGATTCTGGAAATATTCGAGATAAATATGGTAATATCATCAGTTCAAGTGGTGGTGATGGTAGACGTGGTCGTGATAATGGACGTTATCGTGACGACCGATATGATTCTCAACCGTCTTTAACTGGCCGTTCAGGCTCTGAAGCTCCTGAAAATAAATGGGGCAATACTTATGGCTTAAGTCCACACTTCTTAGAATCTTTAAGAATTGACACGCCACTTTGCAATAGAGTTTTCGTGGCTAATGTAAGTATAGTCATCTTTATCTACAGCGTACAATAGTTATTCATCCCTCATTTGGATAGAATTCAATATTCAATCTTATGACGATTTACAATTTGAAGGCACTTATTCGATGGGCAAGTTGGCTGATTGTGAACCCTTTTATAAGGTGGTGTTTTTTGTTTATCTTATCTCTACAACCCTTGATGAAATATCTGCTGATTTCTTTAAAGCTGACTTTTCAAATAATTGATAATTATCGATAAAGGGGTGATATTGTAAGCTTTGTCGTCAGTTTTTCTAATATGAATTCTCGTTTTTCTATTGATAATATAAGGAACTATTTGCAAACATTGACAATATGAAATCTCACTCTAAATGTAAATAATGTGGAAGATCTCTTTCACTATGTAAAAAATACAATATGAACGGTTCATATAACAACCACAGTCTGTATACATATATTATCATTTATCAATTACTGGTGATTGAATTGTAATAGTATCTATTGTATGATATAACAGAACTTTCTTTTTCTTGTTGTTTTGATAAAAATGAAGTTGGATTTTATTTAGGAAAATGTTAAATTCTATGGTAGATATTTTGTTGCGGGATAATAATTGGACTAGAAGAAAGGGTTCACACGTCATTGTTATTTTTGTATAGTTGAAATTTACCGATTATGTCATTGTTTTAAAATGGTTTTTTTCTGTGTGTGTTGTGTGTAATTGCAATTTTTTTCCAGTTGGAATATAATGTTGACAAGAAAAAATTGAAGGAAGTATTTAGATTAGCTGGTCGAGTAATACGTGTTGATTTACATCATGATAAAGAAGGTCGTAGTCGTGGTTTTGCTATAATTGAATATGATCATCCTGTAGAAGCTGTACAAGCTGTTTCAATGTTCCATAATCAAGTATTAAATGATCGTCCTATGACTGTACGAATTGATCGTGTTAATGAAACAATAAAATTACCAGAAGGTTTAAAAGGAATAGGAATGGGTTTAGGTCAGAATGGTGAACCATTACGTGATGTAGCTCGTAATTTACCAGCAATTGTTAATAATATGCCACAATCAACATCGAATGCAGGTGCTGGTATATTAGGTGCTGTTCCTAATTCTGCGTTACAGGTAGCTAGTGCTCTATCAGGATTGAACAGTGTCGTAGGTGGGGGTGCTTTCAATAATTTAGCAACAAATCCATCTGTATTGCAAGCTGCTAATTTAGCAGGCGTCAGTGGTTTAGCTGGTAATCTACTTGGCAGTAGTTTAAATAATGATCTTTCATTAGCAAGCAATCTAGTTTCGAATTCATTAGTTCAAACATCATCACAATTTGGACAATTGAATAATGGAAGCAATACATCTAATATGGGAACAAATCTTAATACTTCCAGTCCAAATACACAATCATTCTCAAGGGGTGATAATAATTCATTCAGCTCAAATCAAAGTTTCCAATCACAAAGCTACAATACTGGTGGTAGATCTTTTCCATCATTCGATACACCAAAAACAACAGGTTATGGTACGACTAGTCGTGATGGATACTCAACAATCGGTGGTAATACCGGCAATCAACTAATGAGATCTCAAAGTACTTCAGGTACTTTAAAGGATAGTGGATATTCGCGTAAAGTCTTAGTCAGCAATGTAAGTACGGGACTACTCTTTGTTTTTTTTTTTGTTGTTTAAAAAAAAAAATGGTCGGTTGTTGTTATTGAATATTACAGCTACCAACAACAGCTAATTTCAAAGTATTGAGTGAAAAATTCAGTGAATTCGGCGAAGTTCAACATATGGAAGAAAGAGGTACTGGAAGTATGCTTGTTGTCTATTCTGCTGATTGGCAAGCTGAAAGAGCGATTAGTATCCTTTTTGTTGTTGGATGGTTAATCCCCAATTGTTTTTTTTTTATCTTGTATCAACAGTGAAACCTCTCTTGAGCGGACAATTGTAATTATTGTCCGTTCAAGAGAGGGACATAGTTAGAATTATTGATCTTCTAATTTTCATCTGGGGATGATGATTCGGTGAATAAATGGCAACATTTTTTTAATTGGGGCCTCATAGTCGAGATTTCAATATTTTTTATATCCGCTGAAGGAGGTTTCACTGTATTTTGTAATATAACTGGATGATTTCATAGATTTTGCTCCGGTTTGGTTTTTTCTTAACACAATTTTCAGAAAATCTGGATCGGGCTCGTATTGATGGAAGAACAATAGATGCTCGTTATTTCTTTTAAAATAGCAACTTTGATGTTTTTCATTTAGAGAGAAGATGATTATAATTTCTTTATTCGTTGAACTTTGTTTCACAACAATTATTCTTTCTTTTTTTTTGTATTGATGAATGTGTCGTAATAATAATCATAATAATAAAAAGTCAATCTAGTATTCTCGAATTTGATTTTCATTCCATATTAATAATCGATTATTTCAATAATTGGTAAAGGTGAGTCGTTGGAGTTTTTCCTCGAAATATTGCCACCCTACATTGATTTAGTTCTCGGCATATATCATAATTTTATATTAAGGAATTGTATCATTGCATGGAATCATTGGAGTTATCAACGGTATATTTTCCATACTCAATTGTTTTTTCAATTATTATTATAAACTAATAGATTATATCTTATTTCTAGTGAGTAGAAGAAAACGAAAGTTTCTAGAGACTTCAGTTTTGATGGATATACACTCCATTATCTCCATAGGTAACAGATCAAGTGTATTTATTATTCATGAATTTTCATTAAACTAATTGAAATTATTATTTTATTAGGTTATTAGTTTGAAGAAGCTAAGAAAATACCTAAAGATAATTCTTAATTGAAGAATGAATGTTATGAGATTTTAAATAAACTGTTACAGTTGATTTTGTTACTTTACCCGAAATCAGTATTATCCTTACAAGAAAATATTCCTGATACTAGTCGATGGAAAACTGAATTTTCTTGAAATATCGAACTTTTCAGATAAATCCGACTTATCAGTTACAAATAAATTTACATTGTCATGATCGGTACCTTCTATTTTATTTTTGAATCCAAGTTATGGAGTGTACTTCTACACTCCATAATCCAAGTTTAAAATGAAAGTTATGCAACTACTCAAACGAAATATTCATCTGGTGGTTGCATAATTGACTTGTACTTGAACAATTACAAATTTCTATAGTATCAAAATTAAAACTATAGAGGTAGGTAGGTACCATCAACATTTCGGTAATTAATTTTACATAAATTTCAATTAATTACGTGAACAATCAATCAATTACTGGAAGGATTTTCAACATCTTGAATAAATAATTAATAATATTCCATACACGTTTAGATATGTAGGTGCGACAAAATAGCTTCAATAACTAGCCTAGATAAATATCGGCATTTTTAAAAAACTTATAATAATATTATAAAACACTCACGCATAGTAATTTTGCTTAAATTATAAAATTCCAAGACTATTCCTTCACTTTTATAATTAACAAATACATTATAATTATAATGGGAGCTATTATTTATATCAAATTAACGCTTTAATTCTAGTGATGATTAATTCATTATCAATTATTGAATTTACACAGGATTTCTCTATAAGTTTTTAATATTTTAGTATAAATTATATCTCCAATTGACCCAATTTGTTTTAATAAAGCATTAAATTTGAGAAAAAATCTGAATTGAGCTTTATGAAAACTAGTGGGATGGTATGATGTGATAACAAGATTGTGTATTGTTTGTTGTTGAAGGTTGATTTAACCAATTTTTTTTTTTATAAAACCAACACCAATAAGAATTGAATGATGCATGCGCGCTCTTCAATCATCATCATCATCAAGTATGTATGTAGATGATTAAAATTGTATATATACATCACCAATAACTATAGAATAGTATCAAGAAAGCTCTAAAACGTATTGGCCCAGCTGCTGTACCACAGTCGCTCTTAGGCGCTGTACGAGTCAAGATTGAATTTCAACACTCGGTTTTCATAATAATTTTTTTGGTCTTTGAACTTTTATCACAACTGACAACTCCTACACGAGCATTGACGCGCGAATCGGTTTTTTATTTTAAATTATTATTTTTTGATAAACTCAATTGAATGACATGAAGAAGAAGTGTTCTGTGATTGTGCCATCAATATTTGTCTAATCGAGAAAATCCACCAAGTAAGTTGAAATAATTATAATTTTAATGGAATTATTAAATTTATCAACTTCCGCAAATTTGCATATGTTTTCTATCGTCAACTTCCTCTACGACAATTATCAGAGTTGTCCTTTTTTTTTCTTCTATTAGTCCAGAATAACTCATCAACTCGTATAATTATTCAAAGTGTCGACATTTTAAATTGGGAGCTTTCAAACGTGAATTGAAAGTGTAAGCTTGACGCTGAAAATAACTTTCAGTTTTCTTGTTTTTCTTATTTTAGAAGACCGATTTTTCGAATTTTTCTAAAAGACCACCAATTTATTATGTGACATAGTTTGTTGATGGTTATCACCTAGCAATTACCATAAATTAGATGCAATAGGTTGTAATAACAGCCTAATAATAAAGGTGTACATATTTCAAGGCGAATTCGAAATTGATCAATTAGAAGTTGCAATAATTCAAAATATATTTAGATTTAATTATATTGAATGAATTGAATTTCAGGTTGAAATTATTGAAAATGCTACAAAAGAAACTTCTGTTTTTATTTTGGTCATTTCAATTCATACAAGCTGAACCGACTCGCTATAATCGAAATAATCATCATCATCAACAACAAGGCGATGAAAATACATTACAACCATTAACGCCGGGCGGGTAAGAAACTAAATTAGAAAAAATCATCAAAAATTATGTCAATGTTTTATAATAAAATTATCAACAAGGTCAAATTTGTAAATTCGGAACGAATTTGATAATAACGATGATCTTCCTCGACCGGATATTTATCATCATCAGAAACAAAAAATTAAAATTTTAATAATAAAAAATCGGAGTCATCAATCTGATTAAAATTGGATCTATTTTTTTTTTCTATAGTTTTGTTGCAGACTTTGATTTTGATTCAATTCGATTCAATTTCAAATATGCGTCTATTATAATAATAATCATAATAATAATAATAATAATAATAACGTAAAATTACATCAAAAAGTTTAATGATATCAAACCACACACAATATCCATTAGTTCAGAAGCCCACGATTCTTTACTTCATAAATTATTTAATAGAGTCGATTAATTTATTATGTCTTTGTGTGTGCTAAAAACCCATTTTATGTAAATTCTACTACTGAGCGGATCAAATGAAATAAGGGATTATTTTCATGATAATTTCTGAAATTGACATTATTTAAGTTTGTTGTTGTTATTGTTATTATTGTGAGTCTCAGTTCAAAATTAAAGATGACACCTTACTATTATTATAGTTGATTACATTTAGTACAGATATGAAAATCACATTAACCTTGACTATAAACGCCTACTTGATATTTATAAATTTTGAAATGCGTTACGCGTAATGATTCTACGCAACGTTTGCATTCAATAATAATAATAATTGAGTTGATACTTGACGAGTAATTGTTTGAGAAAAATATTTGAAATATCTCAACAATCTATTTATGTATCCAATAGATTTATATTATTTAAACGTACAGAACCGGATTCAGTTGCTTAGGCACTAAACTCGAGTTAGAAGAATAAATTTTTTAATTTGTAGTTACGTTTATGAAGGGATGCGATCCAATCGTGAGATGTACAATCTGATCGATAGATTAATTTCTCATTAGACATATAGTGATAAAACCATAAGTTAACAGTAATAATACGATGAAAATGCGAATTTTCAAAAATAAGAAAAAGATCAAAGAATTGTTCATATTTCAGTAGAGAAAGTCACTCTAAAATGATCGGGATTGAAATTCTTCGAAAAATCAAAGCTGGTCGTTTCAAAGAGGGGTTGAATTCATTACAATTTCTTCACTCACTCATTCTTGAATCAATGGAAGTCCCTGAAAAAATTGTACTTTGATCTTATTATCTATAAATATTTTAACAAGCCTTGTTATGAACAATTGCTGCAGTTTATTTCAAGAATATCTCCGCACTATTCCTTTATCACAAATCGGTTGTGCACTTTTTTTTTTATGAATTAACCAAGTGCAAAGCGCAAACGTTTACCCTCGAATTGCACGATTTCGAAAGCTTTGTATTATAAACTTCGATTTATGCGCTACTTTTCCAGTACTAATTAACCGTGTAAATCGAGGGTTGCGTGTAAAATGGTGAAAATAAATAATAATGGATTCACGTGTCCAGTTTTTAATTGGATTTATAACAAGTATTTGTCTTATAAAATGTTGAATAGTTAATCGAAACGAACACCTACAGATTGAACAAAAACAAATACATATAAATTAATATAATAAATAAAAAAGAAGAATGATAATTTGTATTTGGAATACCTAAATATATAGTCTCGTTAAACTTGTAAACAATTTAATTTAATATAATTTATCGAAAAACACAACATAAAACAAGATTTTATAATATAATGAATAGTTAACTTAAACGATGCATGATATTATTATAACAAGTTGGTTAGAATTGATGTTGAGGAAAAAATTAGAAAATAGGTTCCGCATTGTTTATGTTGCAACTAATATTTTATACGAATAAATCGTTTTAAAGATCATCTAATAAACTAGAAACCAGCGATTGGAATCAAATTTTTATTATTTGTAAATCAATAGTTGAAGACTATTGTTGTTGTCGTTGTTTTTTGTTTTGTTTTAGAAAATGATAACCGGGTATTATTATTGATCAGACTACTTTGATAATATCCCTAAACGGAAATACATTTCCTGACAGACCTATTCTATTTATGCACAAAAACAATCCCTGCTTATTTTTTTATTTTTTTTTTTCAAAAACTCGCTACAAATAGAACAAATCAACCGTATTATTATTTATTGTGATAATTTCAAGGATACTTATCATAATCTAAGCAGGTTCGCTTATAAATATTATAAAATCGATTTACCTGCAGGATAATAATATGATAATATTTTTGATATATTATGGCTTAAAGTTGTGGTGGATTTGCGGCAAAATAGGAAATAAGGCTTGTTGTTGTTAAGTTAAGAACGTTCAATTAAAATTGCAACAAGTCAACGTTCTTTAATCAGCTTAATTGATAAAAGACTAACATACGACAATTTGATTGATTCCATATTGATAATAATAGATTTATATATTTGCAAATACAATTTATGCAATTAGTCGGAGAATAATAATAATTATTTGTCGTTTTTTTTATGATAAATACAACTACAAATATGTAAATATGATTATATAATATAAAGATTAATGTTAGTTTTAGCATGCAATGTTATTTCTATGTGACAAACACGTTCGTCTTGTTTGTCCTTCGTTATTTCATTAGAAAATTTATTTCATATTTAATTGCAGTCAAGTAGAGATATTTAAATATAAATCCTAGCATAATCTAGGAATTATCAACTTTAATTATTATAGTTTGAACAATTTAATTAATTACTACGACGTGTTGAATGGCGCTTTATTTGCAAGAAATAACACAAAACGGAAATAGGGGTCAGTCCAGAAAATAAGTACATCGAACAGTCCTACTATTCGAAAAGTTAGCGCTCCGATCGATATCGACCAATAGTAGTCGGTTCTACTGTAAAATGACATTTAAACACGTTTATCTTGACACATACTTACCCAATTTAAATTAGACTAACTCAACAACCCTATGTTTACCTCAAACAAACCGAAAGCCCAATTACCTAATTATAATTAAACTATCACAGCTCACTATGTTTATTTTGTGAATACAAAAAATAACTTTTGTCTAAATTTTTTTTAACTTAAATAAACATTAATATTAGGCTTTTGTCACCTTGTAATGCAATTTGTAGCGCTGATAAGTCTCGATGATCGACTTTTGATTTGATGCTAAACTTCAATTGAATGACTCAGATTCAGTTTTTTGATGTTTCGAAGGTTGTTTGGATCAATTTGAAAAACTATAGACAAAAAACATATTAACAAGCGTCTGTTTGTCGTCTGTCACTTCTCTCGATTCTAATTAAAACAAATTATCTTAATCTAAAAATTAATCTTTGAGTAACTCGATCAAATATGTAAAGAAAAATGATGAGTTTTTGCTTTGTTTCTATGGTAATTCAGTGAGTCAATTTTTTTTTCTTGTAGTCTTCTATTTTCCATTTGTGAAAATTTTATGATCGTATCAGTTATCAAGCATATACCAAATAACGGTACAATTATTGGTCATTATTAATTGAATTGATAAGAAAATTATATGGTAGTTTTTGTACGTGATGCCATAGAGCTGGAATTTATGCAAAAGAAAAATTTAATTGGTTTTCATTGAACAAAAATGATCAGAATTAGTTTACTTAAAGTTGGTATTATTGACCCTATTTATATGCACCACCATCTAGTGATCTTGGACGAAACAAGTATAAATTTTGTCGCGTCCCATTTCGTATGGATACATGATTGGTAGAAATTGTCGCACTTTTATTATAACCAATCAGACTATTATAGTTTCTAGATGAGTTCCATTAAAGACTGTAGATGGCGAATGAATAGTTTGAATTTCGAGTACTCAAGTCTTGGAATGATTTGTAATTGTTGGATTTGAATCTAATTTACATATTCAACCTTCTTGGGTGGTACAGAATCGTTATAAATTAATTCTACTTGATTCTAATAAATTAACCCAATTCAAGTTGTATTTAATTATTTGTAAAAGTGTTCAATTAAAACAAATATGTTTCAATATCAAGCTAGAAAACGGTATTTATTCGTTTTATCTGATGTATTTGAACAATCAATATTCTGTAGAGTGTTCCAATATTTATTAACAGGACCGTAACAGTTCTGTT
>JAZBGZ010000144.1:22250-36380 GCA_037414795.1 Stenodera caucasica | reverse complement strand
TTCTCGTTTAGTCTTACTTATATTTTGAATATCAGTAGATCTGAAAGCTTTTTTATGAGTCGAGAGAAGATTAAACTATTTCGGATATGTTGATGGGCTTGAATTTTTTGAGGAGAGAATTTTGTATTGTTGTCATTGTTTTTTATTTAATTTCAAATTATTGAAGATTTCGCCAAAGTCTGCAGTCGTAAAAATTGAGCCATTAGAATAAATTTTCTGTTGTTTTGAAACTTCTCCGAAAGATTAAAGTGCCGTTTATTTTATCTGATTTATAACCCATTGTTTATTATATTCATTATAATAATCTGATTTGTGATAATTAATTGAATTTCAAATTAAATCTTTTTATGATAGAATTTTAACACAAAGAACTCCTTGATTTTAATGATTTTACCAATGAAAAACCAACCACAAAGTAAAATGTGATTTAAAGAGAGAAAATTACAATAATAATCAATAAAAATTTAGACTATTATCGTAAATATGACAAATTAATCAACTTCAATGTTAAATATAAAATAAAAGACTACGATTTTTCTTCATTCAACACATTTACATAACATTTAAATTGATTTATTCTCCAACAAAGCTGTAAATCTCACTAACAATAAGATAGTGTTTAAATTACAAAATAATAATAATTTCAAATCAAATAAATTTGAAGTAATGACAGTTATTGAAATGGAAATAAGCGTTCAAAAGAGAATTAAAATCGAGACGACCTGTGTAAGGTGTCTTAACTCAGGAATGGGGTCGGACGCCTGGGTGGTTCACTGATAAGAATGCCCAGCACATAACTGAGGAGTCCCGGTCCTAACAATTAATTAATTTCTGGATTTTTGTTTGCACTAAATAACACATATTTCTTCCCGAATCCAAATCTATAGAAAATCACGAAGAATCACCCATTATTTATATTTATTATTATTATTCTTTATCTATGGTTCAACAATGACCACAAAACTGAAAATTTCGTTAGGCAGTTTTGGAGCAGCTGAAAACTAGCACCTCAGCGCCCCGTTGTTCCGAAATTCAACCCATCAACAAAGAGCATGCTTGATTGCAATAAATCTATGAATTTAATTCCCAATAATTCACAATATAGTTGAATTCTTATTTTAAAACAATCAGTTTTATAATTATAGGCCGAATATCTGTAAATCACGACACCGAACGTTTTGTTGTCCAGGATGGAGCCGTCACAATATTTTAGGCTTGTGCATCATTCGTAAGGCTAAATTAATTTTAGATTTTTCTCAGAGAAAAAGATAATTGCCCAAATTTTCAGCTGTATGTTCGAGAGCTTGCGGCACAGGCCGATGTGTCCAACCAAATATGTGTTTGTGTGAAGATGGCCGTCAATCTACTAGTTGCCATAATCAAATATCACGACATGGTATCATCAGATTTATCATTTGTTTGTTTGATTAATTAATTTAATTGAAATTATCCCAGGTAATGATGGTAAATCGTGCCGAGCAATTTGTATGAATGGAGGCAGTTGTATCGATGGCAAATGTTCATGTACGGCTGGTTATTCAGGCGAATTTTGTACTGAACGTAATTTTTCTCACAAATTCTATTATAATCGGTTCGGCTATGGGCCAACAAAACTATTCGATTGTCAAAGTAACAGGCTTGACAATCAATAGCCTGATTCGTCTATCTCTCTCTATTATAACCTAAAAAAAAATCGCAATGTTGGCCCATAATTGAATCGATAATAATTGCTCGATATTCAATTGAGAAATTTCAGCCATTTGCTTGGAGCCGTGCCGAAATGGCGGTCGTTGTATTGGCCCAGATCGTTGTGCTTGTGTTTACGGCTTCACAGGCCATCACTGTGAAATCGGTAATAACAACAAATGGTCGGAAATTTTGCGATAAACCATGAGATAATTTCAGATTACAGAACGGGCCCGTGTTATACTGGCGTCCGCGGGACACTTTGTACAAATCAATTGGAAGGTGTCGTTTGTACGAAGACCCTATGTTGTGCTACCGTTGGTAAAGCATGGGGCCATCCATGTGAACATTGCCCATCGCGATTGGACTGTGAAATCGGATTTTTGAAGAATCAAAAAACTGGCGAATGTGTCGGTAATGAGAATCAATCATCAAATGGTTTTTTATTTCTAATTTTTATTTAATTTGAAGATATTAATGAATGTGAAGCTATCCCGTATTTGTGCCAAGGTGGCCACTGTGTCAATTCGATCGGATCGTTTACTTGCGAGTGTCCGGAGGGCCAAACCAGAAATCCTCAAACAAATCGTTGCGATGATCGTAACGAGTGTGATGATGAGAATATTTGCCAAGATGGACGATGCGTTAATACTGATGGTTCCTATTTTTGCCTCTGCAATCCGGGTTTCATACAAAGTCAAGACAAGAAATTTTGCATCGGTATTTAATCGAAAAAACTCGGGTATTGATTCTGAATTGAGCTAAAAAAATTTTTTAGATGGGAGGCAAGGATTGTGCTTCACTCAAAGAACCAACGAGGGCTACTGTCGAAATAGTCTACCGATGCGATTATCGAAAAAAGACTGCTGTTGCGGCGTTAATATGGGCCAAGGCTGGGGTGATGATTGCTATAGATGTCCTCTTTACGGTGAAGGTATCAAAGATGAAACCGTAACTCCTTAAATACTACAAAACGATTATTTTTAGAGGAACATAGGAAAATGTGTGCGGGCCCTGTTTATTTAGGCGGTAAAACCATAACTGGCCCTGCCCAAAAAACTATGAAAGACGGACACGACCAGAAACAAACTTTAGAAGTAATTCCAATAAATGAATGCATTCTTCGGCCGGACATCTGCGGAGAAGGACAATGCATCGATACTTTAGAGGGCTATGAGTGTGTTTGTAAGGCTGGATATCGGAAAGGATCGAACCAAATGTGTGAAGGCAAGTACTCAATTTCGATCAAATCATTATATTCCTTCAAAGATCCAAATTTGCCATAACTTAAGTCATCAAGTTCAAAGTCTAAGACTGAATTACCAAAATTTTGAAATTATAGATATTGATGAATGCCGTAATGGCAAATGTCAAAATGGACGTTGTACGAATACTCCGGGCAGTTTTTCATGTATTTGCCCACCTGGATTTGACGTTTCACCTGATGGTACGATTTGTACCGATCATGATGAATGTGCCGAAATTGGAATGTGTTCGAATGGAATTTGTATAAATATGGATGGCGGCTTTAAATGTCAATGTAAAAGTGGATTTAAATTATCGCCAACCGGATTTGCGTGTATCGGTAATTTTTATTTTCCCCTTCAAAAAACAAAACACTAATTAAAAGCTGGATTATTATTCCAGATATTGATGAATGTTACGAAAACCCGAGGATTTGTCTGAATGGTCGGTGTAACAATATTCCAGGATCGTACACTTGTACTTGTTTGCCCGGCTTTGTTGAATCGAATGATCGGACTTTTTGTAGTGATTTAGACGAGTGTGCTAATACAGGTTGGTGTCAAAAATTTTGACAAGTCATGGTCTAATTGGACTGTTTTAGGCATGTGCGATCATGGACGTTGTGTCAATATGGAAGGCTCGTTTCATTGTGTGTGCGATTCGGGCTACAAATTGGGCCCAGACGGTCGCCACTGCATCGATCTCAATGAATGTATAATCTCAAATCCTTGCCAATTCGGTACTTGTTACAACACACCTGGCAGTTTTCGTTGTGAGTGTCATCCAGGCTTCACTCTAGGTCCAGATGGTCGATCCTGTCTGGATACAAGACGGGATCTGTGCTATCAAGAATATCGCGATGGAATGTGTTTTAATCCATCGACAGCGGCTGTTACCAAATCGAGTTGTTGTTGTTGTACTATTATTTCCGGTAAACCTATGGGTTGGGGTACGAATTGCCAACCTTGTCCAATGCCAGGTACTACCGATTTTGATTTGTTATGTCCGCATGGTCCTGGATCGACTTTTGATGGTAACGATATCAATGAATGCGCCCAAAATCCGAATATTTGTCAAAATGGTGCCTGCGAGAACATGATCGGAACATATCGGTGTATCTGTGATCCAGGATTTGAAGTTGACGAAACTGGAAAGATTTGTACCGATATTAATGAATGCGAAGTAGAAGAATTGGTAAGTGATTTAGTCTTCGGAAACTACAATTAGACGAATTGAATGAATTGTTAGATTGATTACGCAGGTGTGTAGCGGCGGTCAATGTAGAAATACTCCAGGCAGTTTTCAATGTATTTGCCCAACTGGAACACAATTAAATCCGAATAGTTTTGTCTGTGAGGACGTCGATGAGTGTCGCGATCTAGGTCCTGAGGCTTGTTTCAATGGTGAATGTATCAATATTATTGGCTCGTATAAGTGTGAATGTGATCCTGGATCAATTCTGGATAATACCGGACGTATTTGCATTGATAATCGCAAAGGTTCTTGTTGGACGAAATTGAATCACGGCCGTTGTGAAAATGATTTACCTCAATTGAGTCGACGGGCTGAATGTTGTTGTTCGATTGGAGTGGCTTGGGGATCCCCCTGCGAACGGTGCAATCGTAACGAATGCGATTGTCCGCGAGGCTATGCAAAAATCGACGGCAAAACTTGCACCGACATTAACGAATGCGATTTACATCCAGATATTTGTCGTGGTGGAATTTGTGTTAATACCGATGGTAGTTTCACATGTACCTGTCCACCGGGTTTAACATTAGATGAGACTAGTAAGTAATCGAATTAATCGGGAAAATTTCGAAAATTGGTTCAGAAGCTTATTGTGGAATTTACAGGAACGTTTTGTATTGATATACGACAAGAACAATGTTTCGCACGATATAAACATGGTAAATGTACACATCCAATAGATGGGTTGTTCCATAAAAATTTATGTTGTTGTTCACCGATTGGACGGAGTTGGGGTGATAAATGTGAGCCGTGTCCGCGACCTGGAACAACAGCATTTTTAGAATTGTGTCCGAAAGGTTTAGGGTTTATTGAAAGGAAGGATATAAATGAATGTACAGAGTTTCCGGGTATGTGCCAAAATGGCAGATGTAAAAATACAATCGGTGGATATAGTTGTCGTTGCAATAAAGGCTACGATTATGATGAAAATCGCATCAAATGCATTGGTAATTTTTTGAATAATTCTCAATCAAAATTTGTTCGAAATAATTGGAAATGATTTCTAGATATTGACGAGTGCAGCATTACAACGACGAACGTATGCGGCAACGGCGTATGCAAAAATATCCCCGGCGATTTTATCTGTGAATGTAATGAAGGCTATCGGACTATGGCTCCAATGCAAATTTGCATGGGTATTAAACAAAGAATAAAAAAACTAAACTAAATCCTCATTTACATTAAATTTAAATTGAAATCGTTTTAGACATAAATGAATGCGACGAGATTCCTGGACTTTGTCGGGGCGGCCGTTGTATCAATACTGATGGTTCTTTTAAATGTGAATGTCCAGCAGGACATGAATTGGCTGCTGATAAACAATCCTGCAAGGATATCGATGAATGCTCACGTACTAGTGGAATTTGTTCGAATGGTGTTTGTGAAAATATGATGGGAACTTATCAATGTGTCTGTAATGAAGGCTATCAACAAACACATCATAAATCACATTGTGAAGGTAGTTTTTGGACAAATTTCCACTTTTTCTACAAAAACTTTTTTTTCATTAAATTTTTCTCTCTCCTCCTTCAATCAATTTCGATGTACAAACAAAACTCAAATCGAACAATAGCCCGATTTTTAATATCTGATAATAATTTCAATTGAAATTTCAGATATTGATGAATGTGAAGATGAGCCTTGCGATGATGTTTGTGTTAATACACCGGGAAGTTATCAATGCGCTTGCGGGTATAATCAATTTATAATTATCAAGTTTATTTTTTGATTTTAATTTCAATTCAAAATTCAGTTCAGGCTATTCATTGATGTTGGATGGAAAAAGTTGTATGGATATCGATGAATGTAAAGAGAATCCTCGAATTTGTAATGGTGGCAAATGTACGAATACTATCGGAAGTTTTATTTGTCATTGCACCGCTGGACTTCTACCAGGTCCTGGAGGCACTTCCTGTTTAGGTAGATTCCAGGAATTATTGTAACTGTTCAGAATTTAGATTGATTTGTTCCAGATATTGACGAATGTAAACAGGATCCTCATGTTTGCGGTAATGGTGAATGTGTCAATACTTTAGGCTCGTTCCAATGTCGTTGTGAGGATGGTTATTCCGTTAAACCAGACGGTGGTCCGTCTTGTACTGATGACGATGAATGTTATCTTGGCTCATACAACTGTCATCTCAATGCTGATTGTATCAATAATCCAGTAAATTCCTGAAATTTTCCTATTATTACTATTATCATTATTATTGTTGTATTGTTAAGGGTTCGTATCAATGTCGGTGTCAGGACGGTTTCACCGGTAACGGCATCAGCTGTCGGGATATCAATGAATGTTTAACGAATAACGGTGGCTGTGATCAAAATGCTCAATGCATCAATACTGATGGTTCATTCAAATGTGAATGTGATGCCGGTTTTCGTGGCGATGGTTATGGTTGTACTGATATCGATGAATGTTCCAATGATCCGAATCTTTGCGAGAATGGCCAATGTCTCAACTATCCAGGATCGTTCCGTTGTGAATGTGAAATGGGGTTTATGCATCCAGACGAAAAACGCGACCAATCTTGCATTGGTATATCCAAATCTAAAATATAACAATAATATCATCATTAAATTGAAATTTACAGATATTGATGAATGTAGCATGTTCAATAATTTGTGCGTTTTTGGGAGTTGCGTCAATACTTTCGGAATGTTCCGTTGCGAATGTCATGACGGCTATAAACTCGATGGTAGCGGTGGCAATTGTACCGATATTGATGAATGCGAAAGTCCTCAATCCTGTCTTTATGGCAAATGTACAAATCTCGATGGCGGTTTCAAATGTATTTGTCCACCGAATTACGAATTAGTAGCAGAAGGAAACGCTTGTATCGGTAAATGAATCAATAAAGTCTAATTATCATCAATTAATTTTAAATAAAAATTGAAGATCGTAGAACTTCACGATGCTACCTACATTTGGATTATCAACAAAGATGCGAAGCTCCAACAGCTGATTATGTAACAAAAGCGGCTTGTTGTTGTTCAGTTGGTAGAGCATGGGGCCCACAGTGTGAATTATGCCCATCGTTGGATAGTGATGAATACCAAGAATTATGTCCAGGAGGGATGGGCTACAAGCCCAATGATATTACCGTAAGTTCTCCCGCCATAATAATTGATCCCTAATAGTAATTGTAACATAAATCCAGGTAGTTTTGGAAGATATAAATGAGTGCGAAGAACACGAGAATATTTGCCAAAATGGCTACTGCACAAATACTTTTGGTAGTTTTATGTGTTCCTGTAATGAAGGTTTCCGTTTAGATGAGACCGGTTTTATGTGCATCGATATCGATGAATGCAGTGAAAATCCAGGAATTTGTCATGTTGGGGAATGTATTAACGAGCCAGGCAAATATTATTGTCAATGTCCTGAGGGATATATGCCATTACCAGGCAGACGTAAATTCCTAATTATTTCAAAATAATTCTATTATTTTTTTCAAATAATTTTTTTTTCAAGGCGAATGTGTTGATATGCGAAAAGATTCATGCTATTTGAATTATAGCAGATGGAGATGTTCGGCGCCGATGACTCAAAATCAAACTAGAAAAGTTTGTTGTTGTTCAATGGGACAAGGTTGGGGACAACCGTGTGAACCTTGCCCAATTCCAGGCACCAGTAGGTACAAATTTCAGGATTCAGCACAATTATTTTGAACACAATCGAAAGAAATTTCTCCTCAAATCGCTAATCACCAAATAATTTAGTTCGAGAGAAATAATCCGGAAGATTGAGTGCTCGTTGGTTGGAGCACAAATAAATTTATCTTTGGATCTTTTCTTTTAAAATACAGTACAAGTCCAAAAATCTAGACAAGAACTGATAGAAGGAGAGAGAAGTTTGTCCAGATTTTCTCAATTTCAGGAAGAATTACTACACCAATTGTAAGAAAGAATGATTCATTTTTATAGTTGAACTTGTTGGTTTATAAATGAGTAATTGAAGATTCATTAATATGGACAAATTAGAAAGTTGGTATTAATTGGTAACATATTCTGTAAATTTTTATTCCTTAAATTTGAATATTCGGATCTACTCAATCTACGAGCAGTCCGGATTTTTGGACTTCCACTGTAAACAATTTAGTGAGGCCACCAAATTCATTCACATATTTAAACATAAATTATTCCGTTCAATATGGTCAACTACTTTTAATATTGATAAAATTGGCAATGAGAGTTCAGAGACTGTATTCGGGCGTCTGAGCGACGCGACGCGGTGGTTGGCGCATTAAGTTCGAATCCGGCCCGGAACAAGCTCATTTCTTAATATTTTCATTCAAAATAAAACGTTATCTGAATTTTTTTTGATAAATTTTCAATACTTCAGGTGAGCATATATCGTTGTGTGGCGGTCGTCCAGGACAAATCATCAATCCAATGACTAATGAAACAATAGAAATTAATGAATGCGATTTGATGCCGACAATGTGTAAACATGGTGAATGTATGAATACACCAGGAAGTTTCGAATGTCAATGTAATCGTGGATATGTTTACGATCCTAATTCGCACCAATGTATTGATGATAATGAATGTGCTAGGAATCCATGCGAAGGCAACGCACAATGTATCAATTTACCAGGCAGCTTTGAATGTAAATGTCCTGAAGGTTACAAACACGGTACAACATTTTTTGATTGTGTTGATATCAATGAATGTTTAGAAAAACCGAATATCTGTCAGAATGGTGAATGTAAAAATCTTCAAGGCAGTTTTCAATGTATCTGTAATCCAGGATATTTATTGACACCATCTAGAGACAATTGTATCGATATTGATGAATGTTTACGACATCCGAGCATCTGTAATAATGGCTCCTGTATAAATATGGTCGGACTTTATAAATGCCATTGTAATCCCGGCTTCAAATTGAGCACAAATAATGATTGTGTTGATGTCGATGAATGCCATATGATGCCGTTTTTATGTCGAAATGGCCGATGTAAAAACACTTTAGGATCATTCACTTGTGAATGTGCCACCGGTTATACTTTATCAGCTGATGGTCATAATTGTCGTGATGTCGATGAATGCCATGAAATACAAGGAACTTGTCCACCACCTGGAAAATGTACCAATGTTATGGGCTCTTTTGTTTGTAGTTGTCCTAATGGTTATGAATTAAGCACAATTACAAATTTATGTGAAGATATTGATGAATGTATAGTGAACCCGGGTATTTGTGAAAATGGTATTTGTACCAATACGGATGGTGGTGCCTTCTGTACTTGTCCAGATGGTTATATCCTCGAACATAACACAATGCGTTGTATTGATGTGCGTCAAGAACAATGTTATGATATTTTTGATCGTGGTCAATGTTCGGAACCGCGCGGCATGCAAATCACACAAAAAGAATGTTGTTGTTCGAAAGGGGCCGCTTGGGGGCGCTATTGTGAGAGATGTCCACCGGATGGATCATGTAATTCTTCATGAATTCGACGGAATGGTTTGCCAGCCTTCTCACAAACTTGAGCGAAGGTCCTACTTTTGATCGAAAGTTTCCAGAGACTTGATAAATAAAAATCGCAAGGATTCAGATCGATATCGAATTTCCGTTGTTTCAGGGTCTTTGGAAACTTAATTATCTCCTTTCCTATAACAAAGTTTGTGAAAAGACTAGTGAATCATCCTGTATTATTTAACAATCGAATTAATTAATTTTTGGTATTATAGCGGAATTTTTGAAGTTATGCCCGGAAGGTATGGGCCGAATGGATACTGGTAGTGATTTGAATGAATGCGAATTGATGCCAAGCGTATGTGATGGTGGTGAATGTGTAAATACAGATGGATCATTCCGTTGTGATTGTCCGATGGGCTATATCCTGGATTCAACAACTAGAAAATGTATTGACGATAATGAATGTATTAGTAATCCAAATATTTGCGGTAATGGAACATGTACAAATGTTGTTGGCGGTTTTGAATGTAGCTGTAATGAAGGTTTCGCTCCCGGACCAATGCAGGTTTTTATTTTAATTAATTAATTACCAGTTTAGTGAATAAATTGAATCGGATGATTTCCATTAGATTTGTGAGGATTTAAATGAATGTCACGAAATCGGAAATCAATGCGCTTTCCGCTGTCATAACGTTCCCGGCTCTTTCCGTTGTATTTGTCCTTATGGCTACTCTCTAGCCCCAGATGGACGCCACTGTCAAGGTTATTTAAAATTTCATTAATGATTTTGTAATCTTTTCTAATAATTAATGTTTTATAGACGTTGACGAATGTATAACTCCGGCTAATAATTGTAAATTCCAATGTAAGAACCTTATCGGCTCTTTCATGTGTATTTGTCCGGATGGATATGCTCAAGTCGGCCTCACTGATGATTGTACCGACATCAATGAATGTGCTTTAAATCCCAATTTATGTCAAAACGGCCATTGTGTAAATCTTCAAGGTGGTTATCGATGTGATTGTTTCGATGGATTCGAACCGACATCGGATCGAAAAAGATGCATTGGTCTGTTTGAAATGATAAAACCACCACCATAAAATTTTGCAATATTTTCTCTTGTTCTATTTCTAGATAGAAGACAAGGCAATTGTTTCAGACAACTTATACACGGTCGTTGTGCTACACAAAATCGGGAATTTAGACTTGTAACAAAAGCGGATTGTTGTTGTTCAATGGGCGAGGCTTGGGGACCACAATGCGAATTATGCCCATCGAAATATTCACCACAATACCAAGAACTTTGTCTTGATAGCGGTGTAACAATGGACGGCCAAGGTTTGTGTTTTTAAATCAAAATAAATGATAATTAATTCAATAAAATTAATAATTATTAGATGTTAATGAATGTGAAACAATACCTGATTTATGCAAAAATGGACAATGTATCAACACAATGGGCTCGTATCGATGTATATGCAATAAGGGCTTCAAAGCGGATTCTTCCGGTTTATATTGCTTAGGTGCTCAAATTTGATATTTTTCATAAATTCTAGATTACTTAAAATTGAATTTTAGATATCAATGAATGCGATCATTCTCAATCTCCATGCCAATATAATTGCCGAAATACCGAAGGCAGTTATATTTGTTCCTGTCCATCTGGATATTTATTGAATCCGGATGGTTTAACTTGTCGCGATTTAGATGAATGTACAACTGGACAACATATTTGCCAACATATTTGTATCAATACTCAAGGCAGCTACTCTTGCTCCTGTCCAAAAGGCTACAATCAAATCGGCGACGATTGTCAAGGTAAATTTAGGAAATTTCTCAATTATAATGATGCTGAATTCTTCAATTCTCTTAGATATTAATGAGTGCGATAATGCTGGAATTTGTCCGAAACCAGGCCGTTGTGTTAACACTTTAGGTAGTTTCAAATGTATCTGTCCGCGTGGATTTAAATTAGACGCTAGTGGTACATTTTGTATTGATGCTGATGAATGTATGGACGATGCAAAATGTCCTGAAGGTTCAATTATGATTAATTATAAAAATTTCTCCTTAATAATAATAATTTCGTAATAAATTTAGGCTGTCAAAATTTAATTGGAGGTTATCGATGCGGCTGTCCGGAAGGCTATGTTTTGCATTATTATTATAATCAATGCGTTGATGATAATGAATGTATTAATAATCCTTGTGGCGACAATAATAACTGTTTCAATACTCCTGGTAGTTACCGTTGTGGCTGTCCAGACGGCTATCAATTCGACCATAAACGAAAAATTTGCATACAAGTTCGTAACAAATTCTTCACCATTAATAATTTTATTATAATTTTTTTTTCTTTCTAATAAATCAATAAAGGTCAGCGCCGGCTGTAGTGGAGCACCTTGTTCTTTCGGTTGTACATCAGTTGGTTCGGCTGGCTTTTCATGCGGATGTCCACATGGTTATCATCGTATTGGTCAAGGTCATTGTTTATCAACAATAACACCAGCGATCGGTGGTTATGGACAAGATATTGGTGATGTTCCAACTTATCCAATTGATGAGAATTATAGCTCAGCATCTAATGATAAATTGATAACAACAGAAGGTTGTTTTTCATGTAAAATAAATGGACGACATCGACGTAATTTAAAACTTTATCGATTCGGTTCGAATAGTACAACAACAGTACGACAATTATTTAAACGTTCACGTCGAATTAGACGACATCATCACGAACAAGATATAGAAATTAAAATTAGTTTAACCCAAACTAAACATAAAATGCGAATTATCAAAGTACAACCAGCAATTAAAGTAATTCAAATTATTAATATTATTATTATTCTATTAATTGAATCTTATCTAAATAAATCTGATTGCAGAACGAAATGGAGTATATGATTGTTAAAGGTAATGAAAACAATAAATTCGAATTGAATAAGAAACACGGCGTCTGGGCGCTACATTTCCGTCGTCGTCTCAAAAAACCGGGCAATTTCGAATTATTAATCCATGGACGACCTATAAAGCCAAAAGATGACGATTATGAAAAACCATTAATATTAAGAATTCGTTTAATTGTTACGGAATGAATGGAAATTGACGAGATTTTTAGTTGAAAATTTTAGTTAAATTGTTTTTTTCATATTATAAACCATTATAAGTATACCGCTACTATATTAAGCACATTTCAGTAAAAATTGCCTCTGTAAACAACAAAATCCACTGCCAAAATTATTAACGAAGTGTTCAATTTGTGCCTTTCATAATTATTTTATGTTTTGTTTTTTTTTTTATTTTTTTGATAAAATGAGACGATTGAGCTGCCAAAATTATTTGCATAGTATTCGATTTGTGCCTGTATTAACTATCTTTTTTGTTTATATTTTTTGGTCAATTAAAACGATTGAACTGCCGTTTGTTCTAAAGAAAAATGTGTTCATTTCGAAAGTATAAACACTAGTATTTTTTTTATTTTCTCTAACAGAAATCTGTAACATTTTTGTTTTATTTTTCGAAAAATAAAGTAGAAATCAGTAGTACTAATATATAAAATACGAATAAAGTATTATTCTTACATGTATAGGCGATATTTATGTGTATAGTTAAGTATTTAATTATTAGTTACCCAAACATGTTGATTTATGTAATAATATTCTTTGTAATATACAGCTTTCAATATAATAAACAATTTGCGATATGTTTTTGCGTAGAATTAATCGATGTAAACAACACTTCCATAAATTGAGGTTACGTCTACTGTCAAAATTGCACTACTATCAGTAGCTATTCTTACCAAAAATTATTCACAATATTTTATTGTTTTTTTGCACAAAAATATGAATAACAATCTGCAAAAATTATAATTATATGTATTGTGACGATTTTGATTCATTTGAAAAGCATTAGAGTGTTATATTAGGGTTCTTATATGAGGGCTACAAATAATACAATTTTTAGGCAAGACGGCAATAACACGAAAATAAATCTAGCGCAGAATTTGAAATCTACATCTCTTTATTTATTTGAAGTCTATCTTGAGTAAAAATTTAGCGATAAATTAATAATTGAATATTGTAACAATAATATAAATTGTCCTCAATTAATATTCTGTTATTTATAGAATAAACTTTTGAATCAACAACTGTGTTGAACTATAATAAATATTAATATTTGAATTTATTATAGCAGGAAATTCTCCGTTATTCCGACAATAATTTTATAAATATGAAGAATAAAACGTTGGCTTGGAAAATCGTCTAAAAGTAATTAAAATAGATGAAATTTCCATTAATGAATTTGTCGTAGATAATCTGATATTACAGCGACTGATAAGTTACGGATGAATAGGGGGTAAGTTGGGGGCGTACAAATGAAATGTGAGTGAAAAGTCGGCTCCTTTTCATCATAAAGGTGGGGATTTCGACGTCGACGTCGACGACGACGACGTTAACGGTAGTGGAAAACGACACAAACTAAACACAGCCACCAAATCGAGCCGCAGTTGCTGTTTGTTGTTAGT
>JAZBGZ010000144.1:3844-16556 GCA_037414795.1 Stenodera caucasica | reverse complement strand
CTTCAAGTTAATTTTATCAAATTCAATCTAATATTTTCTGCTGCAGACCGGTACCGAGCCGCGGACCACAGTTTGGGAAACACTGTTTTAGAATATCAACTCTAGCAATTAGTAGCTCAAATTTACCACTCGTGGGATCTATATTTTATTTATCAAAATTGAAACTTCCAATTGGGCCATTTTAAATGGTTTTTTAATGACAATCGCTCCAGATGTGTGTGATTTATTAATGACTCCAATTTCATTTGGATAGAAAACTTTCACCATTATCTTAGCAACTTCCCGATCAGTTTTATCTATTCATTTGAGTTTTTGCACAATTTTGACGACCAAATTTGGCTAATCTCCTCTACTCTACCTACAACTTGATCAACATTACTATCCGATGACTAAACAACTTGACCCTGAATCAATAGGAGAAAAAAAAGAAATTTTTGACTCTTGCGGATATTTGGGCTTATTGTTCCAATTTTTTAACAGCTATAAAATAATCGATTTGTTAAAAATATAATGACCTTGTGTTGTTCACATACATATTGGTATAATATAAAGGACAATGCCCGATTCTTGTTTTTACCAGCCGGTTTCCAGTTACAACAACCTCAACATTACCAATTTGAAAAGTTGCTGAACAAAAGCCCCTAGAATAATATAAACGGGGCGTTGTTTATTTATTCGGAACTGCTTTTAGTACTCAATGCAATGAAAACGGCCAGGTAAAAATACTTTACACCATAAAGACGTGGAAGAAGGAAAAAACAACAATAATATTGAAGAGGGTGAGATTTTGCGAAGTGAGGAAATATAGGAAATTTTTACCTGGTTGTTGTTGTGTTTACGAGATGGTGAAGTATATTAAGTAAGGCTCGAAATGAAGGTGGCGGTTTCGCCAGGATTTTACAATATCCGGTCGTTCATCTTCCAACTTGTCGAAAGAATAGATAGATGCTGCGTAACGGCAATGTATCCTCCTATTCTAACGTTAAGTAATTAGTTTAGATACGGGGACGATCCTGTTACAAAGTGGAATTATTTATCGTTTCTATACAGGTGAGTTTCAACTAGAACACCCTGTTAATTCATCCACTTATTGTTGGATTGTAATGAAATTATAGTACTTCGGAATTGACAGTTGAGAAGTTTTCTTTTTAAAAGTTGATAATTTTTTGATATTCATACATTTATTAACGTCTCTGTTTCTAATATGATCAAAAAATATGCCAGCTATAAATAAAGAAATTAATGAGGTATTCCTGGTTCGAGACTCACCCTGTATATTCGAATTTTTATATCTAAATTTTAAATATTTTCCGTAACAATTAGAGGAATTTTCATATTTTAACAACATCAACAACAGCAACAAAACAATAACTTATTTACACAATTTGTGAACATTTCCGACAACAACCCTCTGGCTTACAAATCCAGTATGTCGACACGAATAAATGATAAAGGGGGTAAGAGTTTGGATAAATAGCTCGATTATGCCTGGTGAATCGGATTTCTAGGTGGTGAATTTTTGAAAATGCCTCTCATAAAATCTGTCCAATATTTTCTGAATAAAACAAATCAGTCAGCATTATTTCATTATTTTTTTTTGACGAATATTGGAATTTTGAGACTCTTGTTTATTTTGATTGAATTTTTTTTTGGAGATTTATGCGTGAGTGATTTCATTCCAAATATTTGGTCGAAGTTTTTTTGTTGGTATTATTTTTCGATAGGCTGGTTCCGTGTTCAAATCGGTCACGATGCGATTGTTTGGGGACATTTCTTTTGAAATATTTGTTATTTGGAACTGTTAAGCTCTTTGATCAATTGTTTATCGAACTGAGCTTTTATAAATTCAATATACCGAACTTTCTTCAATTCGGGAATTTGACATGGGCTTTGACAGAATAAAAATAAAGACCCCGAATTATTGATGGGAATTAATCATTTGACACTTGATATGTTCGCAAAATATCAAATAATTCATCCAATTAACAAAATCATTAATAATTAAATAATAAACAAATGTAATGTTTGGATTCACTCTTATCGGATCGATTAGTTTGTTCAGTGTCGAATTGAAACGGCTCTGAATAGTTTCAGTTTCAGTTACAGTTATCTTATGAATTCAGTGTGATCATACAAGGTGGATACGTGATTTAAATAAATAATGAGGATTGTTGCATTTATGTATTGATTAACTCGTGAAAATGAGCAGTCAAGGTTGTTTCGTATTGTTTTCGGGTGGCTTTGTACAAAAGAGACCATTCAACAAAAATAACAAAAGACGATTTCAATATTACAAAGAAATAGAATAAGTATAACAAAACATCAATTTTTTTTCTATTTGTACACGAAAAAATTCTAATAATAGAAAAAAAAAAACTAGTAATTTGGTACAGATGTATTGTTGGAAATTTTCTTCAAACGCAATTGTATTATTCAGGATATTTTAACGAGGACAATTCAAATCTAAAAACGATTTTATTGAATGGACATCTGGTGCTGACAAATTGGATGTTGGAGACGTGTCCAACCACTTTTTTTACATACGACAAATCGTCTTCACAAAAACATTTCACAAAAGAAAAACAATTTAATTACAACAGTTATTTAATATTAACTCGTTGTAATGTTTGTTAAACTGTTGGAATTGCACAGGAATAAAGTTGAAAGCTTTGAATATCCTGCAGGATGTAGGATGTGGAACATACTAAAATGGATTATTAATTAAACGGTTTGTACAGTTCGAATTATAGTGGTCCCGTAGCGAGCCAGTCGAACTGGCTCTTACAGAAACACTGCTCCAATTCCCAAAAATTGAATTTCAAGATATTCATCGAGAATTTTGATTGGAAACCTATTTAGGCTAGAGAAAAAAATTCGCGCACGTATTTCCATTTAAATCGTTAGTTTTCGCATTAAATATTGAACAAATTTCCGATTAGTTTGTATCAATATCGGCCAAGTCGTTTCGGTACGACTATATGGCGTGTTTATTCTAATTGAATTCCAATTATCATTGGCAATAGAGTAGTTTGTGTTTTAATTTGTAAAATTTGTTTTGTCGACAATTCTATTACATATGTAAATCTGGCACAGATGTTGAAACAATTACCAATTATTCCCATAATTGTAACTAAATTGATGCTGGGGACTTTATATTATTAGATAGTAAAATTAAAGTCTCACTCAGGGAGTAGAAGACTATTTGTATATGAAGTGGAGTCTCAAACAAATTAGTCACGCGGCGTTTAATTTTCCTGCCATGTTCTCAGGATAGTCTGTCGAAGGTAAGTGCATTCATCCTTGACGTTATCAAATTAGACAAGCAGCTTAAGAAGACTAATGATGATGTTCAAAATAACTATTGATATTCCATCAATTTTTCCCAAATCTAATTTTTCGCAGACTCTAGAATTGATTCAATTAAATTTTCCATAGTCTCAGGGCTCTTTCGTCCTGTCTAATAATAATAATAATATTAATAGTGCGAGTTGTAAATCACCTTGTGTAATGCTTACAAGTTGATATTTGCTAAACTTCCGGTTAAAAAGCGTTGAAGTCAAAATACGAAAGCCGCTAAGGATTATAACTTTTATGTGGCGTAAAATTTAATACTTGACATTTTGGTACTTCATGTCAAAAGTTTCACCTTTTTGTTTTCATTTTACGATGTTTATAGCGTAATTTTATCAAAGATACTAGTCAAACATTTATTAATACATTCAAAATTTGGAAGTTTTCTAATTTTTTGTTATGTTAATGAGATCGCAACTCCTTAATTAACTCAGTTTATATATTCTCGTTTTTTATCTTAGTCTTATTATTTTCATCTTCATTGAATCCACTAGTGAGTGGAAAATAAAACTTATGAAATCATAAAAGAACACTTGAACAGGCAGACTGTACTGCGGAAATTTAATAAAACTGAAAGCATCGGTAGAAGGAATTAATAAAAAGCTTAATAAAAATACAACAACTCGGATGATAATGGTTCAATTCGATTTCATCTAAATGCAATCTGTACTTATTATTATCATCTATTGGAGTTCGAACGATCTTGGTGTTCGTCCAAAAATTGGATCCAATATTTCTATGATTTGGAATCAATATAAATAAGTATCCAAAACAAATTCTACTTATTGCGATAAGCATTTTTTCCCAAAGTTTTGACGTTCATACATCTTTAGAGAATAATTTTCTCGGTTTAAAGCGAAATTTTCGTACACCTTGATGTTATTGAAATTTCTGGTTAAATATAAATTTGCTCAATCAATATAGCCACTATTTTTTTTTCATCAAAATTAATGATTTTTTGAAAAATTTTTTGGTCTATTGAAATTCTCAATTTTTCTGCTTAGTTGTTTTCGGTAGAAATGTTTGTTTTTTTTTAGAATCAGCTCATAAATCCTGAAAAATCTACAATACTTCTTTTGTTTATACTATTGAATCTTCTCGGAATCTTCGGCTATCAGTTCACATTTTTTGTAATGTTTTCGTCAGTTTCCTTTCGAATTTTCAACAAAAAATAGAAGTTAGATCCCAATATTCATTTTTATCTAAACAAAATTCTAAATTTATTGGCGATTTTCTGGTCAAGACTTCACTATTTCTCCTTAAAATTTCCAATTTATTCAGTAAAATATCGGTAACGTTATTTCACATTTGAATACACCTACATTTCGTGTGGTCCGTTGAATCGAGATTCAATTGTGATAAATCTAATGATCGTAGGTGGAGATAAACGGTGCTTAACCGCCTTCTGGACTCCCAAAGGTACCAATGCAACAGTTTGAGAGCCACTAATATAATAGAAACGTCTTAAAATGTAGGTAAGACGGATAAAAAATTATGAAAATTTTCATGAATACTCCAAAAAACCAACATGATAGTCTCCATTCTAGACTTAAAATGACTAAATAGGTCGAAACAGGTCTCTCCAAGATATAAAAAATTGAAAATTAAAATTCAAAAGTGACATTTAATTTTCGATCCATCATTAAAACTTATGCTAGAAAATATCTCGATACCTACATGCTGTATATAATCATGCTTATTGGATGAAATTCATGCAAATTCCGTTAACGTTATAAACCAAAGTTATTAGTTTCCGGATATTTCAGGCGGTGATCAAAATACACTGGAATTGTAAAAACATTATAGTCGCTCGGACGAAATCTCCTATCAAATGCCGACTCGCCTTCAGAACTTGCAACCCCATAAATACGAATAATATTCCGATAGAATCTTGGAAAATGAATGATATTTTAACAAACGCGTGAAGGCTCCTTCAGATCGATGCGTATTATTCGCTTTGAGTCGCGCTTATTGTGCATGTCTTTATAATTTTCATTAGGATACTGAAAATAGAAAATATTAACCTGAGATTTTCTTTCTCTTCTAAAGCGAGTATAGGAGATGTCTTTGAGCTTGGTTTTGAAAGCGCCTCAACCCATTTCTATAACTATGTACAGTTTATGTACTTGCGGTCGACTTGTTATATTACTTCGAAAACTGTCGTTCTAACTGTTATAAAATCGCCCACTAGTTAAACTTTGACTCAAATTGTTAAAGTTTTACACCTGTCATAAACAATGGCAGTTGTATATATAAGCCGTCTAGTGACTAGACATAAAACAACAACAAATCAATATTAAATTCGTATAATTCAAGTCGGTTTTAGTTGTATTTCTAAATTCTATAATTAGTAATATGGAAAATGGTGGAGTTAACTTGAAATTTCTACAACACATTTGTTAAGTGATTAGATTAGTTTTAATTTATTGTAAATGGTGGTTGAATGACGATGAAAGAGGGTGGAACTGAGAGGGTGGATACAGACTGTTAATCTTCAGCTTTTATCAACAAACCGGTTGAAATAAATATGTTGTCAGTATGTTAGAACTTATATGACAGAAATGGGATTGTCACAGCTCCTATTCCTACTTATAACTTCTATCTTTGTCCAACTAGTTGAAATTACAACTATACATCAACTCTATTGTCGTTATTATCCTGACAACATATCGTCCCGATATGTTGCAGCATTTTTAATTAACATTCAATTAATTTATTTGATTGAAATAATTTTCGAAAATATTCCCGAATAATTATTCCATGTTCCAATGTATTGAATGATTTTCAATAATCGCACCAATTGTAAATTATAATTAAATACAACAACAAATCGAGTTAATTGAATTTTATATACTGGCATATTCGACCCAATTTTCGATATTTGTCACATAATAAAATTGCTACCTGACATTCCGTATCATTACCAAAACCGTATCAAAACTCCCATAAAATGGGAATAAATAAAAATAAATACAACCTTCGTTTAATTGGATTGGCAAGTTTGTGAGCTAACTATTAAACTAAATAATAAAACCCTGGAGCGATTGGGGGGCGTTATTTCGATTTTTATCTGGAAACTTTGATTTTATTAGACGCACTGGAGTGGTTTTTGGAAGATTACAAATACAATGAATTTGTCTAAGGAAAAGTTATTGTTTGACCTGGCAAATTAAGGTGTTAGATCAGAGAAGGTTTGACTCGAAATCTGAAGCGATATTTCTGGAAAATTTGAATTTTAAAAGATGTCGCATAAAAATTGCCTTGGGAAACGTTATAGTTACAGTGGAAGAGCTCGTAAATTCGACTAACAATATGAAAATATTAAATCTTTATCGGGAAATAATTGAGAATTTTACGACAATCGCGAAGACATGACTGGAAACTATGAAATATTGAATAGAACTACTGGAAATTCTACTAACAATCGTAAAAATTTTACCGAGCTCTGAAAAATTGCCAACAAAATAAATTGGAAATATTGTACCAAAGCTAAACAATTCAAATATGTATTTCAAAAAATGATAATAAAGAGGATCAGAAATTAGAAAATTTCTGATTACAAGAAATAATGATTTTCATTTCAGCTGGAATTATCCTAAAAGGACTGAGCTGCGATGAGTTAGATTAAGTTCGATATTTTCATCAAGTGCGTTCGATCGAACCACAGTTAGTCACCGAAAATTCTCTTATTCGATTAGCTTTGTCATCCAATAATGCTTTGAAATTCATGAAGGTTTCAACGTTAAATGACGACAGTAAAGCTATTATTCATAAAGCTTTCCACTTCATGATGCACCAAATTGATTGATATTCACATATTGTCGCCAATAATAAAAAAAATCGCCCACAGAAAATCGATATCAACGTCGAACTTTATCTGGACAAGAAATTGTCTTTTATACCGTTTGTTGTGATGCTGATATGTGGGTTTATGTAATCTACTTCATAGAATACTCTCAAAATAAGCTCCTTCTATCGTTATAGAAACTCTTCTTGAACCAATGAAGCATCCAATTTTTCTGATGTATATAAATTTTTATCCAGTAACTTAACAATACAGCTATTTTAAAAAGCAGACTAAATATCAAGACATTCGTTATAAATTATTTTCGCAATTCTTCCATATGAAAAATTACAATTTGCATGAAGCTGAAAGCTCTAGAGTAAACAGTACTTATAATTTTCGTGAGTGGGTAATTAGAAAAAAAATCGTCAAGTTTTAGAATTTTCTCGAGCAATGATACAATTTTCTCATATTTAATTCACATGTCAACAATAAAAAATCACCTTCCAGTTGAGAAACCCTACACAACAACTTATTGTCCGCTTTTCGGAAAAGTCATGACACTCGAGACAGTTCTATGACATGATTTTACATTAAAATGCGAGAATTCTATGTATTAATGGATAAAATAAAATTATATATAAGTATATAAAATTTATTTTAATATAGAGATACAAAAATTTGTGTAAATTTTCATCACAAATATTTGAAAAAACTGGATGATACGTCCGGGAAATTCTTTTGCCATCATTATTGTGGTAGAATCAATTGGAAATTCATTTCAATTTCTCATATAAATTCGTGTGGGAAAATATTGAATGGGAGAATAAATATTTATTTTATACATATTCGCGAATGGAAAAAATTATTGAACAGCAAATATTTATTTATACTTTGATGGACAATTGCGTATTAAATTCGAAATTCCCCGATTGTGGAAATTTTCTAGAATTTTCATTAAAGGGCAAATATCTCTACGTTTATCGCTTTTTCTGTCAAGAATCCTCAACATAAACAGGAATTGGCACATAAGTCCACTTTCAATGGTCGGATGTCACCATTGTTCTTTTCCAACATTTATGCTATGTGACATTCCAGTTTCATAATAAATTTTATATATTTTGGCGGCAATAATTTCACTAAAAAAAACCACGAAAATAATTCAATTCGCTATTGATACTGATGTCAGTTGGAACCGGGTTTGATTCCTTAAATTATTGACGATGAGAGAAACGGCGTCTGTGTGTGTAAAAACAGCCATCAGGGTAGCTAACACCCTTTCCATAGCTTTTGAATAAAAGAGCGAATGACGAAGTAAGAGAGAGGGAGTGCGAAATAAGTAAATGTAAACATCATCCTTAAAGCTTCACCAATGTATTGTGTGATTTCCATGTTTTTGTTTCAAAACGATGATCAAAAATTCAAATTTATCAATCTAAAACCGTGCTGACAGCACAAAATTATCCAGACAATTAGGAGAAGTTGCAAATCGCGCCAATTGAAATATTTGGAAAAGTCACCAGGAATCAGCGATTTTTCCATTGAATCAGTCTCCGCAAAATTTTCGTCTAGTTCTCCAGAGTAATTTCTAATGTTTAATTAGTTTCGTACTGAAGCCGACTCTGTTTGAAACTAAGGCGAAATTTGTGTATCGAATCAGAGTTGGTCGACCTTTAAATTCACCCTCTATTCGTGCTCTTTCTCTAACAAATAATTAAACTTATAGATCTCAAATGTATTAGTCAACCTTTACATGTTCAAAGGTTGTACAATAGTGAGCTTGACACACACATATAACGTAAAAGAGAGACAGATATATTAGAGATAAAGAGAGATGAAAGCTTTTTAGTGATTTTATGGTTGTAGTTGGTGAACTTAAGAATTCGCGCTTAAAAGCCCATAGGGATTACTGTGTTACCTTTATAGAGCTTTATACGTCTGTTGACTGTAAAGAAACTATTCTACTATGAGTAATAAATAATTGCAATTTAAAATAAATCAATGTCTCTTGTTATCGTGTTCGAGCTCTTTGAAACTTCGTTTTAGTCGCAAAATTATAATCGATTTTGATTGAAGTCGAGATTTTTTCCTATAACTACGAAACCAATTGAATTGTATCCAAAATACAGACGAACTTGCCATTTTCTACTATCGCTACACAAAAAGCCATAAAATAAATAGAGCACGCGAAATGGGAACTAGGAAGTTGAAGTTCAAATAAACAAAGCTTCGATCTAGATTATTGCACGCATTAATAATTTCATAGGAAATTTCGATTATTTAGTCAATTCAATCATTAATATTTGGATATTTCTGTGTATTAATATAAATTTTTCTCATTTACAAATTAGCTAGATTCAAGACAAACCCATTATTAATAATATTTGCAGCTGTGGGTTTTCCGACGATGAATTATTTCGTGACCCTCTTGTATTATTCTATAAAATATATACATATATAGGTATAGAACGATGAGATTGCTATAGAGATTAAGCTATTCGGTTGTTGAATACATTTGAAACGTAAATAAACATGAAGTTTCACATAAACTAATAACATATTCATAATCCTCCTAATCGTAGTAGCTTGTACAGATTTTTTGAATAAAGGGTTGTTTCTTCTATTCTGTAGGAAAAGCCGACAATATAAGCAATTCTAGAGGTTTTGAGGGTTGTTATATATAGACGGGAGATTACGTTTTTATACGAATAAATCAACAAAAAATTGTTGTAGAATAATGAAGATATAGTTGGTTGTAATTTGTTAGAGAAGTCCATATAAAGTTTCCCATATCCAATTATGAAAACTCTAACCAAACGAGTATATCCAATTTATTTTATATTGTGATAGAGGCAGTAGAGTTGAAATACAAAACAACATTATTATTCTATTTTAGAATCCCGATGTGCGCGATTCTTTTCCCCGTATCCACAGTACTTGGCGAAGGGCCCTTAAATTCTATCTTGAATTATTCGAAATCAAGGCGTCCCAACCACAATCTGATTATATTTTATTTAAATGTAAAAGAAAACAAATATGTTCTTCATTATCGTTACCAGTGCTATTGATAGATGTTTATTTTAGGACGAATTGATGTGATTAAATAGATCTTTTTAATTGTTGGATATTTGTAGAACAATAGTAGAAAAATTTGCGAATTAGAGGAGCAAATTACACGTCTTGATGAACGGTAATTTTGTTGTCTGTTCCAGTTTCTTCGATTGTTTGTTTGCGCTTTAATTAGAGATAATGTTGTCATTATCCAATCTGGAAACAAGAGAATTCTACCCGCTAATGACGTCTTTTATACCCTATTCACTAAAGAATTCCAGTCCCACTCTTAGCCAATATATAGAATAACAATAGAATAGAAATTGAAATAATCAATTACTCGAACCTGGTTCGTTCGCTCGACTTGTAGATATATGTCTATAAATGGTGTGTGTAAGTGTGTGTGTATCAATTACACCGGAAACTGTTCTAGAACACGTCCAAACCACAGTATCTTATCTAAGAAATTTAATTTCAGCCAATAAAACATTCATAAGGGCTAAAGGGAACATTGTCTCGGTCTATATCTATATGGTTGATAATACGTGCCGGAATCCTAGTAATAACCGGTGTAATTTCTCCTGTTGGCGACAGGTCGACATCTAACAGTGCGCCAAAATGTTTTAACATACGTTTTAATCAACATAAATCCAATTTCTCGGACTTGGAAAGTCCAAATCCGCAACAATATCGGTTTGAATAATGTCTAGTTTCGGGCTAACCACAAACACGAATCCAATGATCCTAGAAATGAATGCGTATATTTGGAATTCGGTGGTAGTTTTGTGGACGTATACATCAACTAATTGACCGGAAAATGATCGTATTGATTGTACGGTTCAATGTTAGGAAACGAATTTAAATCATCGACTAGAATAGGTTCGGATGGTTGAATTTTGGTGGAGGCGCCGGCCGAATAAATCTATATTTACTCGAGTATTTCTTTCGAATTTTAATCGATCTTGTTCAAATTATCGATAAATAATAACTCATAGAGAACTTACGAATTATTTACCGGGAAACACAAGTTTGGGAGGCGTTGTTTTAAACAAACAATAATTATCCAACTTTGGCATCAAGTCATTGTTGAATATTGTAACAATATAGTGGTGATGACGTTGGTGGTAACGGTGGTAATATTTCAACTATGAAGTGGTAATACGGATACTGATTGTAAACGTCACCTTCACTATATAGGCCGCCGCCTACTAATCAATATTTGGCGGCGTCTCCCTATATTGATATCAGATAACTGGCGTACGACTGTATATTATATAGGATTTACGTGTTCAGATACATGTAAGGATGTGGTTTAGTGTCATACTGATTTACGAACTTCAATGTCCCTATACATGTATGGCTCGATTTTGATTTTGTTACTCCCAACTATTGGAAAAGATTTATTCTCGATACGAGACTACGGCTATGCGATTTGAAATATTGCCGTTATGTGAGTCTTGGACATTCATAAACTACACAATAAAATAAACAGAAAAAAAAAATTGAAAACTACCAGCAATTGTACAAAAAAACTCGTATCTTCAACTCTAAAACAATATCTTCTACGTCGAATCCGATAGTAGTTTTGGGGCCAATTTCTCAATTTTATTCTGGCATGATCCTACCATCAAATTTATTATTTCAACTCAAATATCAAAAATGCTATTTTTCACGTCCCAATTTCAGACAATAGTTGTCTAATTGGGTGAAATTGTCGAAATTTCCTCAAATTTCCATAACAAAAAAAACAAACTAAACAAACAAATTCGAACTAGTTACTTAAATGATCAAATTAAGAACACTCTGCTGTTTATTTTCCTTGTATTCAATTCACGTTTACGCGATTTGAAATTTGAGTTTTCCCAATAATTCAATTGAAAGTTTGACATTTCATAATTCGATGGAAATTTATTAGTTTTGCAGGCCAATTAATTTCTAATCAGAAAATTCCATTAGTTGAGCTATCGCATATATGTTTGTAATTTACTTGTTAATAATTTTGGAAGGTTTCAATTACATGGTAATAAATGAGACTTTGGCTGAAATATATAGATAGTGATATTTCGATAGATGTTCAATATTCATCAACTAGACGACGATATTACTGAAAATCTCAATTTGGCGAGAGAAACTTTTCTTACGCTATAGAAAAAATTCCCAAGAGATAACTGCGATTTGATGAGATTCTCTCGTCCGTTAAAAAAAAAAATTGCGATATTCTAGAGCCAGTGAAAAAAATCACGGATATTTCCACAATTTAATTCCAAATAATAACGAAAAAAAAAAAAAACGACACACGTTTAAATTAATTAACAAAGAATTGTAGATTTGAAGTAGCAATTCAATTTGCATTTTCATGTTGTGTGAAAAATACAAGTGGATGTTTTCGTGTTTTGTTTTCCCCTATTTGCAAATTAACCCCAACAAGTTATTTTTATAGTGTTATTTATTCGACAATATATGAATAAACAACATAAAGTCTCGGTTGCGAAGATAGTGCAACTTTCAGTATTACGCTCAAGCGAA
>JAZBGZ010000143.1:68971-79859 GCA_037414795.1 Stenodera caucasica | reverse complement strand
AAATCGGAAACAATCCTCAAGTTAGGTTTGGGCATCAAAAATAATTCTGTTTTTTTTTTGTTCGTTCCATGAAAACGACAATATTTGGACCAGTTGTCTTTCAAGGAACAGTCTGTACATCAATAGAGCATTGTTTTTTGTTTTCATTTTTTAAATTCAAAATGAAGCAAATGATATGGACAACAATGATTGCGAATAATTTCTTTAAAAATTGAGGTCATATTTATCAACATTAAACTTTCATTGAACTTAACAGCATGTCTAGCATCACGTATGATTCTAGTTTTTTTTTTAAAACAATAATTATCCTCAATTTTTCATTCATGTAGACGGATTTATTAAAAAAATTTTCAATAGATCTAATTCAATTTTTAAATAATTTAAAAGTAATTAATTAAATCAGGGATATAACAATCTGGGCTCTACTAAATTCGCCCATTCGAATGTATGCTCGCTTGTTTTTTCTTCAGCTGTTTCCTCTTCAATGGTGAATTTCCCAGGTGGTAATGAGCAAAAATCGAGACCCTCTACAATTAAATAAATGAAATAATTATTTAAATTGAATTTTTAAATTATAACTCACGTCTTATATCAAACGTTATTTCTTTATTATTAGAACTGAAAGCAATCACTTTCCCGATGATAAATGGTGAAAATTCGGGTGTATAATTTTCATTCAATCTTAAAATTTTGAAAGCAATCAAATCATTGATTTTTGGTAATAGATTAATAATTTTCGGTTGTTTCAATATAAAATCTTCACTAATTGCAGTATTAATTGGATTTTTATCTACAATTTTATTTGAAATACCATTTTCTACAATTTCTTGTTGTTCTGGTTGTTGTGGTCCTATTGGTTGTTGTTGTTGATTTATTTCCGGTATTATTATTTTCTCACTGTCAATTTTCCCATCATCAGAGAACCGTATATGTGAACCTTGTAGTTTCGGTACTGATAACTTTGGAGTTAAATTTTCTATTTCCGGCTCTTGTGGTATCGGTGGTAATTGTATGATTGCTTTATTGTTTGTAGCACGTTTACGTTTACGTGTACGATTACGTCGCCGTTTTGGTACTTCTTCTTTTATCAAATCTACTACAGTATCAGTCGAGCTGCTAGATTCTGTACTCGATTCTGTTGTCATCAAATTATTTTTAACAGATTCTATTGGATTATTACCGGATACTATAATTGTTTTGATAATATTTGGTGGTCGTTTCGTAATTTCATCTTTTTTAACGAGAATCTTATCTAAATGCTCTTGAAAAGTTTCTCTCCTTTTGGGATACGATATTTCATTATTTTTCATATTAGTTTCATCGGATTTATCATTTTTATTTGTTTTCGACTTTTTTTTGATTGGCTCCTCTTGAGATATGTCTAGTTTTAATACAGAATCTTTAACATTTATATGATTATCTTTATTCAATTTTCGCTTGCGATTTTTCTTTGAAATTTCATCGGAATCGTTCTCAAGTTCTCTCTCTAGATCTTTCTTCTTCTTTTTCTTTTTCTTTTTTATCGAACAATCATCCGTATTCATGCCATTAGTTTGGTTCATTGGGACAACACTAAAAGTTTTTTTTTACTATGAGAAATGCGTTTCAATTTAGATATACATAATTATTTTTACCAAACATCACAATCTTCAATTAAAAGAGACACTTCTTCTAATGATGGTAAATAATGCTCTAATTGCGTTAAATAGAAATCTTCAATATTGAATATATTTGATATTCGCTGTTCCACATCTTTGATATACTGCATTTGTTTCTTATTAACCAAAATATAAGCCAAAGAACGATGATCAGTGAAATATTCACGTAAATCTACAGACAGTCTCATTGTACTTATATTATATGAATTAATTAACGATATATAATGAAAAAAACAATCATGTAAAACTTATTTTTTGAGAATTTGCCGGTTATAGGTGGTTATAGGAAGTTGGGTTAGTAAATCTTAACCCAAATTTTTAGTCTTCAACAAATGTCAAATTTCAGGTTAACAACTGTGAATAATTAAAAGCTTGACATTTTCATAAAATATTTTTTTTATTAAAAAATAAATAAAATTGTTAAATAAATAATAATAATAGATAAAAATGGGAGATTCTGATTTAGAAGCAATTCGTCGTCAACGATTAGCCCAGTTACAATCGCAATATAAGGTAGAGAAATCCCAAATAATTTTAAGGTTATGTTAATTCACTTAAATTGTTTTCAGGGTGATGATGGTGAGAATGCCCAGAAAGCGAAAGAAGAGCAAATTCGAGCCCAAGAAGATGCAAAAAATTCAATTTTATCGCAAATTTTGGATCAACCAGCTAGAGCTCGATGTACGTTTCATTCATACATCTGTTTTTATTGAGTAATTTTTTAGATTATTTTAGTGAATACATTGATGTTGGGAAAACCGGAAAAGGGCCGTATGGTTGAGAATATGTTGGTCCGGATGGCCCAGACTGGCCAAATTCGCTCGAAAATCAGCGAAACTGAACTGATCACATTACTCGAAAACGTCAATCAACAAACGAAGAAAAATCAACCGACTGTTAAATTCGACAGAAGAAGAGCCGCTTTAGATTCCGACGATGATTTTTGATTGATACATCAATTTTTTATTTTATTTAATATTTAATTATAAATCTGCAATTATTCAATTGATTTAAAACTAACGCTATCATACAATAAAATCACATTTATAAATGTAAGTAATATGACTAGAATCAGATTTACTCCTTTTTCTCGTGTAATTCTGCAAAAATAAAAATTATCCAACATATCTGAGTATTTTGAAAAATTACGTACCTTCATCCTCATCTTCATCTGCATCTAAAATATCTGAACAACACACCGAATATAAGATTAGTGATAAAAATCCTAATGGTAGCCCAAATAAGACTGTTGTAAGAACCGGATTACCGCGCCACATATCCGCTAAAGCTGTCCGTAATTCGAAATAAGTCCGATAAATACGAACAGGAACACTATTTCCACCATACGCCTAAAAAATTGATATCAATCATTTTCAATTGATGAAAATTGAAATATATAATTGTACCGGAACACTTTGATTATAGATACGTTCTAAAAATAAATCGATAGCGTCTTCTGTTAATTGTGATGGTTCATCTTCTGGTATATGATGATGGTTTGTGGTTGAATTCAATACTAATAGATGTGGTAATGGTAAAATTTGCATAGCAATACTATTTGCTAATTCTGGACTTCCTATCCAACCAAATTGAAAATATCGATGGTATTTATCGCGTTTTTTTCTAATTACAGACTCTACCATATCTTTAAATTCAATCATTTCCGGACTAATTTGATGTAATTTATTTTCTTCAACAACAACTAGAACTATATATTTTTTTGTTTGTAATATTTCGTTAATATTGCCTCTTGTAACTTTCGGGAATGTTTCAAAACGTTCTTCATTGATCCAATTATACATTGAGGAATTCAAATATTCGGTCTCCTCAATCTCGTTCAAATGATTTGATCCGGAATCGACTACAATTTTAAAAGATAATCAACATGAATTCATATTTTTATAATAATTACTTGTGTAGAAATAATGAAGACTTTCTTTATAAACAAAAACAGCAGGTAATTCATCCACATCAACATGTTGTTTTGCGATATCTTTACTAGCAACATAAAAAAACCCATGCGGTTGTAATTTATTCGCAACATTATAATATGCGTTCCATAATGGCCCATCTTGTTCGCCTACATACATAAAAAACAATTGATTCATATTCTTGATATTGATCAAACTTTCCGATCTCGTGACTTCTTGTACTGGTGGTCCAGCCATACGTACAGCGAAATTAACAATATCATCTTTAGTACGATCACCATAAAATATATAATCTTCACTAGGTTTGATAAATTTGATTGTTGGAAAACCGTTGATGGAAAATTCAGTGGCTATTGATGGAAAACGTGTACAATCAACACGGCCAACTCGCACATTTGTTTTGTATAAAGCTTGGGCCACCTGAGCCCATATGGGCTCTAAACGTTTACAATGGCCACACCATGGGGCATAAAATTTCACCAACCAGTAACCACCTTCTTTGTAAACATCAACGAATTTATCACTTAATTCTAATACACGGGAACTCGTACAATATAAAATAAATACTAAAATCAATTTTATATTGAAATTATAATTGAATATTACAACAAATCCAACTCACATTGCAATATTAATAAACAATGATAAAATTTCGCCATTATTCAATAAATTTTTGGAATACTTATGATAAACTCTGATTAAAACCTACAAAATTATAATTAAATTAATGGGGATTCACATTATATCAAAATTATTGATTTAATTCTTCCATAAATTTATTAAATTGGTAGTTGTTTATGTTAAATTATTTGTCAAAAAGCTGTCAATGTCAAAAACGAATTGTAGATACGCCCACTTTAAGTCTTGTTCACACTCGATTATCAATCGCGCATCTATATACCCAACGTCGCATAATTGTCAAACTCTTCATTGAAATAAATGAATTGAACAACATAATTAGAAAATTGTTATTATTTAGGAGCAATTACATCGTCCATTTTTTGTAAAATTTGTTTGAAATCAATTTTTTGTTTAGTATTCAAGCGAATTTGATTTATAATTTCAACTTTATCTTGTACAACATCCGATTTTTCATAGCCATAAATCAGTATAGGTAAAGAATTATCACCATAATGACAAATTACAATCATATCATCAGTTGGATGATAATCGACACAATTTATAGTTGAATATTGCTGATTGTTATCATTAAATGGTGATAATTTCGAAATAATTTCACCAGTTTTAATGTTCCATGTATACATAAAACCATCTTCACTGCCTGTTGTATAGAATTTACCACATGGGGATAGAGATGAGAAAATTTGCACCCTACAATTATTAACAAAAAATAACCAAATTTCTAATATTAAAAATAATAAATTGGTACTTATTATTTGAGGCGCCTTCTAATCTTTGAAGAATACAAGTACTTTTCAAATCCATAATTCGAATCAAACTATCTCGACAATGGATTATAATGCGTTTAGATTTTGGTAGAAATTTGATTCCATTAATTATAGTATCTCTTAACTCTAAAATTTTAATTTCTCTTTTCAAAGTCCATTCATTCTGTTTTTCCCACTCAATAATAACACCTTTTGAATCAGTTGAATACAAATAGCCTTTTTTCGATAAATTCACAACAGTTATATAGCCTTGATGGCCTTCTAATTCTTGATCCAAGTCAATTGTCTTATAATTATCTGAATGACACCAAATACGAACAATTCCATCATAGCCACCGGTAATTATCAAATTGTCTCTAATATCATTCGAATATACGAAAGAGGGATGTGGAAGAATCTTTGACAATAATTAATTAATAAATTAGTATTTAATTGAATTAATCCAATTATTACTTGTAAAATTTTTGATTCTTTCCAATTATAAATTGCGACGGTATTATCAGCACTCGACGTTATCAATAAAGAATCATCATCATTCCATCGAATCCAATGAATTAGGGCTTGATGACATGAAAGTTTCTTAATTTCTTTCAAATCCGCCACCTGATAAATAAAAATATTATAAAAATTGAAATTTTGCGATACTATCCGTTTTACCGAAATTATTATTATACAGTAGAAATCTTCAATTTTCACAGAACAAGCCAAATATGAACCATTATTGCTAAATTTCGCTAAAAAACAACCCTCATTGTACGAATTAAATTTCGCTTTACATTTATTTGGAATATTTGTAATTCTATTAATTGGTTTCTTCCATTTGAACTCTTTGATATTTTCGTTTGATTGTTCTAAATTGATTTTAGTTATGGTTTTATTTGGATGTAAATCGAAGAATTCGCTCATTTTCTCTTTTTCGATTGGTGTCTTCGAACGTAGAACTTCACTATTTCTATTGGGTATTTTTATTGATTTTATCGTCACAAAAATTGTTGATGGATATTTATTGAGTTTCTTTTTCTTCCACAATAACCAAATTGGACAAATTTGTTCATCTATTTTTTTCAATTGCTCTTTATCAATTTCATAAAGTTGTAATCGTAATTTTCTTTGTAAATTAAAAACTTTATTTTCAATAGTTGGTTTCAAAAAAGCAAATGCTATACGATGCCAGCCTTTCAAGTTTTTCTCATTAATTTGTGATACTGAAAGAAAATCGATAATTTCAAAGAAAAATATCAATTTATCAATATTATCAATAAAATAATTGAAATCTTCATTAATCAAAATTTTTTCTTCCCAATTTGGATAAAGCGAGCGTTTTTCTTTTAAATTATAAGATTGTGTTAATACAGGTGAAATATAATCGAAATCTGGATTTTCATAAAAGAAAATAACAGACCTAGATTGATTACTTTTTTTGAAATATTTCCCATTTTCTATATCAACAATATGAAATTTCACCATAGGATGAACAATTAAAGAATCATTTTTCAATCGATCACTATTATGAATTGTTATTTCCATAATCTCCTCGTAATTATAATTATTTTCAAATTCCGTTTCTTTTATATCGTTATTAATTTCAACAGACTCTGATTTAATTTCATCCATTTCAATATTAATATCTTGCTGGAATTTTGATTGTCCTTCAATAGAATCAATTGATTTAGAATCAAAAGTTTCCTGTTTCTGTACAATAATTTTTTGTTTCGTTGAAGTTGTATGAATAACAACATCTCCAATTTCTTCTACATTGTAAGTATGATTACTTGAAACACTATCTGTGGGACTTCGTAATATTTTTGGTGAAGTAACTTCAAATGTTCCCTGACTAGTCACTGAAACACGTCGTTCTTTAATTTTCTTAATCTTTCGACGAGGTTTCGGTATTGGAGGTTTTTGTTCATTGGTCTCTGAGTCTTCAGTAAAAGTTGTATTATAGTTGAAAAATTTGTTCATTATATATGTTTTGTTTTCATTATCATCACCAATAAATCCCTGATTATCAATACTTAAATTTTGTGAATTTGAGTCTTCTAGAAGTTGTTCTTTAGACGTTTGCTTAGTTGGTTTCATTGCTTTATTATTCGCCAATTCTAATAAAGCATAAAATTTTTGTTTAGTTTCTTGTTTAACACTCAAAGGATTACTGGTACGTGATTCGGAAATAGAGTAAGTTTCCGAATTATCCATTTTTGTTTTGGAAAAATAATTTGAAGCTCAACAATTGTGACTAAATTCTAATTCTTGTTTACAATCAAGTTACCATAGTGACGAGACTAAACAATCCATTGTTTTGAGACAGGATAAATTTATGGGAAAAATTACAGAAACTGAGGGAACTACGAAAATTAATTATATTAAATAAAGTCATTTATTTTGTAATCAAATTATTCTGGTTTCTTTGCCTTTTGTTTTTTAGATGGTAAAGGTTTTTGTGATTTTAAAACGGCACTAGCACGTCTCAAAGCAGCTTTTGTTAAATCTGTACGATATTTATTTTTCTTCATCAATCGTTGCAATTTAGCCAATGATCGTCTAGGTCCAGATTTCATTGTTCTTTTGACAGTATTTTGTCTTGGTTTATTCTAATAAAATATAAAAATTAATTATGAGTTTTTACATTCATTTACACTAGCTAAATCACCTGTGCTTTTGCCTTTTTGTAGACAACAGTGAAGCCTTTTTTGTCTGGGGCATCAACAATACCCACAGTTTTCTTGTGAATTAAGCCATTGTATCTGTAGGAGCTTAAATTGGTCAAATTGTTGGCCTCCTGTAAAAAACAAAATCAAGTAGAATTGACAGATATTTTGAAACAATATATATTTTTTTAAATCTCAATAAAATCAGTTATAACTAAGGTTATCGTCATAATCCTCAGCGATCTTGGTGGTAAAATATCATCATTCTCATGTATTATTTTCTTGGTATTGATCTTAAATTTGAGATACTTACAATGCTGAAAGGTTTGTTGATATTTCGCTTTTTTAGCAAAAAAGCATTATTGTTACGGATAATACTCCACACTAAATGAGACGACATGGTGTCTGAAACAATAAAATTAATTTATTAAGGATTTGTGAAACTAATTAAGCCAATTTAGTACTAGCATAACTTCAATACACGTGGTTACATTAATTTCGTCTATATTTAATTAAATACAATTCTACATTATTCTTGCTTTATCAAAATACAATAATCTTAAAAATAAGAGATTTTTTCATTAAATTATATTCAATTAACTTGTTTTTTAACCAAAAAATACCAGAAAATATGAAAAACACTCACCTCGAAAAAGAATCTATTCAGAAAGATGGATGCCAGCCGGAAACACACATTTGACAGATGGCAACCGTATTTCCGATAAACGCCATCTATTACTATTCATTCAAACAAATTTGAAATAATTAAAATAATTTATTGTAAGTGGACGGATCTTTTTCACAATATTTGGTTGAAATTTATCACATTTTAATTAATAAATAATTCATCTGAAGATTCATTAGTCGGTGATGTTTCTGATGGTGCTCGACAAAAAGGACAATAACCTTTCTGTAATAACTGTAGTTCAAAATCATCAACATGGAATGCCTAGAAAGTAAATTTTAAAATTTCTTCTATATTTTTTTTAATAATAAAATATACCTTGAAGCATGAATAACACATAGTTATTGGTAATTCTGGTAAGATATTTTTGAAAAATTTATATCTCAATGGTGGATTCCATTTACAAATCAAAACAGTTGAACTATCCATCGATAAAAGATGATTTTTATTAACTGTTACTGGTATGAATATACCATCATTTTCGAAATTTTCTAATTTCGGAGCGAAGGGATCATCTTCTTCAACTTCAATATCTAACTGAAGTGTCTGATGAGTATCTGCAATTTCTTGTTTATAATCATCTTTACGATTTTTTACAGTTGGCGGTGTTTCAATCAATCGTACAGCTTCAATATCTGTAATACCATCTTCCAAAATAAATTCAACTAATGGTAGAATCTCTATAAATTATCATTATAAAATAATTTATAATATTTATATATGGAAAATTTACCAAAACTAACGTGAGAATAAACAAATTTTTGACCACAATTTATACAACTATTATTCAATGAAGCTAAAGGATTATAAGTTGAACAACGATAACACATCGGTAAAAGTTCTTCTGGATCGCTAAATGGACGAGCACGTGCCGATATTGTAGCTATTTCAACTTGTTCTTGAAATTTCTGAGGTATTCGAAAATTCTGTAATCGATCCAAGATTTGTTTCGCAAATTTATTCGCATTCAATTTCCTCGCCTGTTTCGAAAGACAATATAAAATAGCACTAGAACAGAATTAAAAAATATAACAATCAATTAATTAATTAGTTAAAATATAATACAATAAAGATATTCCATTAGGTCGTGTTTGTCCAGTTTCCGTCATCAAAAATTTTGATATATTAAATAAAGCTTCCGGCATATAAGAAGTGAACGGTTCTTCTAAATAACGATGAATTACTTGATAAGCATAATAAATACCGGCTAAACGTTCATTTATTTCAAATTTTCCCAATAAATCATCTTTCTCATTTACGTTATCTTTAGCTAAATCTAAATATTGATGTGCAACAATCCAGTAATAATAACCAGCATCTTGAAATCGACATTCACTAACAGCATTATCGATTAATTGTTGTAAAACTTTAAATGCTTCATCTGGACAGCCAGCTTTATAGAATGCTAAAAACAAAAGAAATTGCTTAATTAAATTTAAATTGAAAAATTGCAGAACTATGAACCTTTTTGGGCTTGAACAAATTTATCGTTTTCAGCCAACCAATGAGCGTACGGTATATAAACTAATGCTTTATATTCCGGTTGATTTTGTACTAAATTGAAGGCTTGTGACCATTCTTTTGCTTCAACATGTAATTTTAATACAGCTGCTGAATCACCTAATTTTCGATAAATTTCTGCTGCAAATGATGCTTCATTTGAACGTTTCAAATGTTCAGCTATCGATAATAGAGCAGAACGTTCAGCTTTATCTAAACGTCGACCCAACTCCACTAATCTAAAACCATAAAAATTATCAATTGTTTCAAGAAACAATTAATAATACTTACTGTTCAGTCCATCCTTTTTCACCGTAAATATCAATAGCTGATTGTGTATCACCAACAGATAGATACATTTCAGCTGCTGCTTTATGTTCATTAATATTTTTAGCCCAATCAGCTTTTTGTCGTATTAAATCTGTATTATCGCTTGATCCTAAGTAATCTTGAGCTTGATCAAACATTCTTAAGTCGGTATACATTGTTAATGCTTTATGTTCATGATTAGCTTTTTGATACATTCTTGCAGCTTCTTTTAATTTACCACGATGTGCGTAAATATCACCAATTAGTGATTCTCGATTGAAATCACCTCGTTGTTGTTGTTCCTAATTAAATAAAATCAATAATTAAAACATTCTAATTTATAATTAATGATAAATATTACTTGAAGCTCTTGAATTAATTCCAAATAAGTGAAATCTTGTAATTTAACAAATGCTAATCGGGCTATTTCAAATTGTAGATTTTCCAATGCTGTGTGGCCAAGTTCTTCCCAATCACCATCCGTTACGCCTAAACAAGCAACTTGATAAGCTTCATCGAACATTTTTTTATCCATAAATTGATACATTGGTGTACTTAATGGTAATTCTAATGTTATCATTGATGAACCATTTAAACAAAACAATTTCGCACCAGATAAACCAACAACGAAACCAGTTAATTTTTGACGATGTGCAGGAAAATCTAATACTTTAATAGCTAAAGTATTATTACCACTGAAAGCTAACATATCTTCATATAGTGTATTGAAGGCTACACTATTCGTATT
>JAZBGZ010000143.1:39673-53582 GCA_037414795.1 Stenodera caucasica | reverse complement strand
GTTTTTTGGCATGCGAAACCTACGCCCCGAGGATTTTACTGTTGATTTGAATTTATTTGACGCAAAACCGCACAATTCCAATTTACTCCAATCCTGTAACCAGAATTGACAGCGAAATATTAGTAGTTGGAAAAAAAATTTGCAAGAAATAATCAATTATTTACGTTGTTAAAAATTGATTGATTCAATTGTAACATGAACTTTTTACTAATGTTTTAATGAAATTTCCACAATCTTGAAACAAACTAAAGCGATTCTTTTTTATTTGCGACATATAGAAAGTTTTTTTCTTGAATCTTTTGATCCTCCTAATGAATTTATCATAAATGAATAATATTTACGTCGGATATACCGGATGTCTCCCTTATGACAACTATAAGGGATTAAAAAATGTCATACCGGAGACAGCAAGTATTTATTTATAGTTTCGTAAAAACGTTTTATAGTGCGTTCCTCTATAAACCAACATAGGCAGGACTTGCCGTCTCCCACTCATAATAGTTGTCATAGTAACAGAAGAAGCAATCAATAGCGACTGATTCGTCCATCTTTCAATAAGACGATGACCTTAATTTGATATTGGAGTTGGCTTAAAGTTGAATGTGTTCTAATTTTGTTATCAATTATTAATGATAACAAACTGTAACTATGGCAACACTTCGTCCTTTTATGGCGATTTAGATTCCATTATAAATTGATTTAAATAGCTGTAGTGTATTTTAATTGGATTAAAAGATCAACTCATTCTAATTATGAGCCATTAAAAATTTATTTTTACATAAATATATTTCGTTATGTAATTTTCACAATTTACCGAAAGTCTGTAAAATTGTTGAACACTTATATACAGTAAATTGGACGATTTCAACTGGAAAATAGCTTTATAATGGTCTAGATGGCATCTCTCTTTATATATCTAACATCAAGAGTGCGAACTGGACCTGAAATTTTCCTCATTGATTGAACATCCACTCTAAAATAAATTTTCGGAAAAATTTCAAAATCGACACAACCAAATCATCAATATATCCAATTATTTTCTTTTTTCTTTAGATTGGAAATGGAGCAAATACGGTCTGGAAATTATCAACGTCAAGAACAATTATTAGAACAACAACCGAATCGTCAAGAGAAAAATGATCATTTAACGGTGAAATGGCTATCGAATTCTGTTACTGAGTTGAAAAATGAATTAAATGAAATGCAAACTGTATTAAATTCAACAATAATTTTACAAAATCACGAACAAATCGATACTGAATTGAGTTTATTGAGAAGTGACGTAACGAATTTGAATAAGGAATTGGAAATTGCCCGTAAAAAAAATATCAAATACGAAACCGATTTAATGCAAATCCAAGATGAATTATCATCATTAAAGGATCATTGTCGAACTACGGCCATTATGTGTGGAAAAACCAAAAATCAGGTAAGTCGAATATTCAGATTGACATTATTATATTACGAAGTCGAATCGATAATATTGCTTTGTTATATAAATTAGGGTCAAAATGGGTGGGTTACTTCAACTTTTATTTAGAATCGGTTATAAAAGCTCACTTTTCTAAAACCACTTAATGGATTAATCGATATGTTGGATTGAGTCACAAAAAAACAAAAATAACCAACAATAATCGAAACTTTTCAATAAAAAAGTGACGAATGAAAAACTATCCAGAATTGAAAACAATTGCCACAAAAAAAAAAAAACTTTACGAATTTAAATCTGAAACTAAAAAACCACATTTTCAGTATGTGCTTTTTAAGCAAATCAATTAAACATGTTGCAACCTAAGTTGTGAAAAATAAATGAAAATTGGAAGCTTCCCTTTCCATAAAAGTGGGTCGAACAAAAAAAAAATTAAATTAAACTAGATTGATTGAAATTCGTCCCACTCTCCAGTTAAACATTTTTTATCGAAAGATTTCCTTATTAATTTTTGAATATTCAAAACATCTCAAATTATAGCATTTTTAGGGTTTCAGCATCCTTAACTTTTATAATAAACAATAATTCAACACCATCTAGTGTTTATAATGAAACTAATTGGGGTAGCTTAGATCCGTCAAGTGACGTGGCTATAAATTTATTCCATAAACAATCGCTAGATGGCGACTAGACAATTTGGACGGTATAAGTGTGAAATTTCGTTTCTATGGTGACATAAATCCATTTTCATACTCGTAGTTAAGATAAGTTTAATGATGAGATAGTGAGCTAAATCTTAGGGATCATTCTTTTAGTAGTTGAAGCCGAATAAATGATTTAAGTACGGTCCTGTTGTGAATGGGATTGGTATAATAACGAAATATTACAATATAAGGCAACTAAATGTATTTACTTGTAATATGAACCTGTGGGATATGTGTCCGTTAAATTAGTTAATTTCAACCTAAAGTCTCTATGGTAAACTTATAAATCGATAAATATTGCCTCAATACATAAAATATAGGAATCAAATTCTCCCAATTATTATAATTTGATAATACCAATTTTAGATCGGAAAAAAAATTGAGAATTTGATCAGTAATTTGCGAAGCTCCATAATTTTCAGTATTGATTTAACTTAACAATTAAGACGGGAACTGAACGATTCCAGATTTAATTTCATATAGAAACTTGAGCAAACTTTTTGTAGAATTTTTCGAAAAGTTTCCACGTACATAATTTTTTTAAATTCGGAAATTTTTAATAATTACTTACGAAAATTCAAACGTTCATAGAATAAAAACGAATAAAATTGGAAAAATTGGAAGATTTCCCTGTATGTCTCGTTGATTTGATCAATTTATTGGAAGATTCATTTAATTCGTTTCATACGGCAATTTTTCCTATTTGACCTGTTCCAATTTAATGATGAAAAATTACTACAGATTGTAGTTGTTATTATTTTTTTTTCTTTGTGGGATGGAAAATTTTCAACTTGCTCGATATTAAGATTTATGATAGTCGTACCAAAAAATACAACAAGTAGACCATAAAATCATTGTCAACTTATCAATATAATAAAAATATCATTATTATCATTATTATTATTATTTATTTTCAGACACCTTAATTATTTGTCGACTTAACAATGAACAACTTCACAAGTAGTTAAAAATTCAACAATTAACCTTTTGAGAGAACCATAGAAGTTCTTGAATAGCTTATTCTCAACAAGAGCTTTCAACATTTATCTTTCTCTTTCTCAATATAGATTCCATCGTTCTTCTTCTAGTATTTCCTCTAAGGATCAAATGTACTTCCATTCAATATAACAGAAATTCGTTGTATTGAAATATTATGTGGTTCAATGTGTAAAGATTTGATGCAACATTCAACAATAATATCAGTTACTTGAACGTGACACGTAATTTGAATATTTACATAAATTTTATTATGTTTCTATATAAATAATAATAAAATTCGTAGTAGACTGGTAGATAAGTTTACTTTCTGATAAGGAACATCAACAGTTTGGAAGTTAGCTAGAGGGGTATCTAGATTTATTTAGAGGGATTTGAAGTCTTGTTACAATTTAATCTTTGATGTTTCGTGTCAAAATAGATTCTGAGCTAATATTTTATTCATGCCAAAAACAGTGAGAAACAAATCAATCTTATCACAGATAGTCATTGAAATGAGACATCAACAGATTGATTGTTCCATATGTTTATTATGGAAATAATAGGGAGAAAAACAAAATAGAGAAGGGTTGTGGATGTTAATTTCATTAACTCTCTTATAATCGCGAAATTCCTACGTCTGTTTTCAAATTTTCCAAAAATTCAAAAAATTATCGTATTTTCTTTCTTCAAAATTTCCCACGTTTAATATTTTCTCAAAATTACATAATTTTTTATGAGTCCTACTTACATATTTTCGTTTTTTTCCTCCAATTAGAGAAATTTTTAGGGTTTTCTATTAGAAATTTCTGCTGATTCGGTAATGTTATTTTATAGATCATTTATTGTGAACTTCTGCGCCAAATAAATTAAATGAAAAATTGCTGAGAACATAAAAGGAATACACCTTCCATCCATAACGCGAATATTCTCACGTCCAGAAATAATCAGAAAAGGGAACAAATTCAACTGCGGAAAACTGTAGAATATGTATATATAAAAAAACAACAACAAACAAACAAACAAAACAAAACAAAATCTAAAACCTTACCAAGTTAGTGTTCTGAATTATAGATTATTTGGACTTAAATGTAATCCCTATCGAAAAGATTGCGAAATCTTAGAGCTTAAAGAATTCATCATTCGGTACAGACATTTATCTCGATTTTATCCCATCAGAATATTCAATATTACTTCGAAAATAAATTGAACAAAACCTAACAAATAATTTGAGGGTAAAAAAAGACAATAAAAATTTTTTTTTAATGAAATTGACAAGATTATAAAACATCAAAAATGGAAAATGATTTATGTTAGTGATTAAAATCATAAAACCGATAATGCACAATCACTTTTTCATCATCAATTGAGTAAAACAATCTATCTCGCTCTTATTGTTATTATTTTTTACACGGCTTCAATTTTAAATCCCTCTAGTTCCAGTTTTAATTAAAATTTCACTCTCGTTTTATCGAACAAACTGAATTAACTGTTCTTCCTTATTGTTGATGTTGTAATATAGAGTAGTTCCACTTGTTATCTTACTAAACATTGTTTTAATTCATAGTACAAAATTTCATACAAGTTATTTCCCTCTATTTATTGAATATTATCATTTAATTCTTGATTCAATCAATTTTTCTGATAAAACAATTTGTTTGTCTACAATACGATTGCTATAAGTAGATCGATGCAATAACAATCCGACTAATATACCGGCTGTCCGCTCTCAGAGACCTTATTTCAATTTACTCGTTGTTTGAGTTGAAAAATTGTATCGATCTGATTATTTATATAGTGGATGTCCAATTATTTGGGTTAGTCCCTTTTTTTTTGTTGTTGTTTGTTGATATACATATATATTAACAATTCTAAATCCGACTCTGCTTCCAAAAGTATGTAATAATTGAGCTTTATTTGGAGAGGCATCTTCTCGTTAATCCGGAAATTGGCAATATCTATAAAGTTTCAATAGAATAGTTTCATGTATGTTTATCTACCAAAAAACCTCTCTAAGACGACCACCGTTTTCTTTTTTGAAGTAGTCATCCAATCAAGCTGAAGAATGGTCGTTTTTGAGAGTTAAAAGTACACAGAATGATATTGTAATTTGTCTTATAGCGGACATCCGGTATAATTGTTCATGTTTTGTTTAATTTATTATCAATTTTCGATAGATAATTTCAATTGTTTGTTATTATATGCTAAATAATGAGAGAATAATTGGCAATTAATTCAGCATGTTTGCAATAATTATACAACTAAACTTGAAATTGTCTGGAAAAAGAAATTTACAGGCCCGGCCTCAATTATTGTAAAACTTAAAACAATAAAGCCTAGTCCAGATCAACAAACAATCGAGCAAATTTCAGTTGTGTCGAACGTATAACTTTCACATACGAACAAATGTTCGTATATCTAGACTCGTCTTAACTCACTTTATTTAAGACGTGTGACAATGCAAAAAGTCAACTTTCTTGTTCAATTATATTAATTAGATATTGTCGAAGACGGAAATTCAATGTTCGTTCTATATGTAACGACAGTTTGTACGACTTTATTCCATTTATACATTCATTTGTTTCGCAAATAATGAAATTTCATGGATTCAGTCGATGGAATAGATCAATAAATACCAGGGATTGTTTGAATTCCTCAAACTTTTTGATGATTTTATTATGTAAAATCGGAAGAAAATCGAAAAAGTTTCGTAAAAAATTTATATATTTAGAGGTTACTCGATAATGATGGGGTATTTTTTTTTGTTGGAAATAAAAGAAAGAAACAATTGATTATAGAAACTGTACGACAATACAAATGCGGTTGTACAGCTCGATTTCCATTAACATTTATTGATTTTCTGATTTAGTTTGAAATAGTCCGCATTATCAACTGATCTGTTTATCCTAGATCCAACTAACTAGATAAAATAAGCCGAAAAAAAATTTCGAAAAAACTATTCTATTGTGAAACAGATAATAAACTAATAGTAAAACCGTAACAAAATTGAACTGTAATTATAATTTGAAATTTGTTCGAAATTCTTTTGTGATTACTGCAAAATTTAGTAGTGAACGGAAGAAAAAACTGTGGAATAAATCCATAAATTCTGAAAACATTCACCAGCTTCTTCATAGACGATTACTATCTATTTTACAATGCAGATTTTACATACTACATTGTAAAATAGATGTAAATACTGCATGCAGGTAGATTAACTGTATCAAGATTTATCTTGAAAAACGAACTGTAAAAGATTTAATGGCTTCTAAAATTTAAAGTTTGCTATAGTAATTGATAAATGTTCTTCAATATTGTAGAGTTGCGTATAATTAAGAACAGGTGAAAATCTTGTTATTATCAGATAATAATTTGTGGTTGATATGATTGGAGAAAGTCGATTATAAAGCGTACAATAATTGAACTGGATCTTGTTATCGGCAACAATCAATCAATTCAACTTATTTGAATACGGGTGGAAAATTCGAAAATAATCTCATTAAAATCTGAATGATTCTTTTATATACGTTCAATTTGGTTTTTTCACCTGTTAGCTTGACAACCGTCTCATAGTTTCACTATGGAAGGGTGAAACAAGTCCCGCCTATGTACGTCGAAATCTGAACAAAGTCTAAATTTTTCACAAAAAAAGACTAAAATTTCAACTGAATTTCTTCATTTCCTAAAATTTTATAATTTATAAATCAATTTAATTTCTCTTCGAATTCACAATTGCCTTGAATATTGATACAGAGTGTCTCAATTGAAATGGATACTTTTTAAAATATCATATGAAAATTTATATCGATTTTCGTTGAAAACACCCCTGTTTAATGAAACACTCTGTATTTATCCAAAGCCTGCTATTCTACCGAATCTAATTTCAAATCTTATTCAACTTATTTACAAATGAAATATAAATATAATAACTAGATATGAGTTCAAATAAATATTTATTTATAAATATAATTGGAACAAAGGTAGACAGTTCATTTTATTGTCCAACCCCAAAAACCTTCAACCTAACTTTATATAACTCAATATTCATCTAATTTTCATTACAGGCTAATTTTACGAATACAATACAATCAATAAATCTAACACCCTAAAAACTAATCACAATCAATTACGATTTATATTAGAGTATAACCACCCCTCGTACAAATCAGCCCCTTTAAGATACTTCCGATATTGTTCTAAGCGAATTTTATTAATCTTTATCTTGCATGAGGCAATTTTTGAAGAGTTTCGCTTTTGTTGTTCCCCAATGCAACGGAAATCTCTTGTTTTATTGAAAATTCAATCTTCTTTTCCTTTATTTTTTCGTAATTATAACATATAACTCCAAATATTTACGTATAACGATAGAAAACTCTCTTTTATTAAAAAGTTTTAATATACGTAAAGGATATTTACATGAAATTCCGATTATTTTACATAACTGATCAATATGAGAAAGTATTGTAGAATTTTGGGGGATGAAAAATATTTAAAGTTAAGAGAGATTACGATAACTATTTGAGAAAGCAGGTGATATTTTATGGACAAATGAGAAAATAAATGTGTCTATTGGACACAAAATTACCCGCATCATATTTACGTTTGTGCTGAAGATTTTTATAATTTTTGTTCGTTTGTTTTTTTCTCAAAAAAGAAAAATACAAAGAGAAATAGTCCCCGCCTAACATCTGTCGTTTAGTCAGGTTTTAAAATGTGGTTTTAGAAAGAAAAAAAATAACAAAAATTATGTGGTTGAAGTAACTTGAGCCAACGACCGATTGGATAGAGGGTGAATTCAATTAACCGCCAACTATTAAAAAATTCCAACCAAAAATATTTTACAATAATTGTTTTTATGTAACTCTCGACAAAAGAAAGTCGATCTGGTGTCGTTTTTTCTTTTGTATGACGAAATATTCTTGTATTCGAAACGATGGATGAAAGGGAGTTAATAATAAGTTTCGAATTTAGAGAGTGGATTCAACTACCTGTGTTGAATTGAAGTTTCGGATCATCGAACAAAAATTCTCCTCAAAATCCATAAATCATCCAATTTTTATTACTAATAAATCAATAACAATGGGATATTTGGGGTCTCGATTCGCAACAATTAGGGCCGGTGTACACTTGGCGTTGTGAAGCGTATTTCGGTTTTAGTCGTGTGAATCCGTTCGTCAGGTGTCGGATGAGAGAAATATTTTTGACCGGCCTTGAGGGGGAAATTTGAAAAAAGATCGTTAATAATCCAACTGGTATGTTGAATTATCATTATTATTATTATTATTATTATTATCCATCATGGTCAGTTGGATTGGTGGTCGGTTATTTAGACCCTGTCATTATTCCAATTAACTGATAATATAAAAAAATCCAATTAATTTTTAATGAAATCTGATAGGATGGATACAATGGAAGAAAACAGGGTGTGTTTTGTTGGCATACCTGTAATGATAAAATTAATAAAGAGAAGTTGGCTTTGGAAATTTCCCAATGCGAGAATTTCGACTCAATTTGAAATAAATTGGAACTATATTGAAATAATAAAATTAGAAAAAAAATTTGTATAAAATTAAAAAAAGAAATATTCAAATCGAATTAATTATTCTCAATTCTTTTCGTTCTTTTATTGTGTTTCTCTCTTCGAATTCTTGTCGATTTTTGATAATTCGTTCGATAATTTCATTTGTTGTTACATCACATCCTGAATCAATTACAATAAATTTGTTCAATTGTTTTGGATATTTATACGGATCCTCTTTATTTCTATCGATTGTTAAAAAATCACCAACAACAACCAAATCAACCCGAAAATCATCGATTAAATCTTTTGTAACTTGATATGGAGTACCAAATATCACTTCAGAAACATATTTACATGCTAATAAATTCATTACACGTTCCTCTAAACACATAACAGGATAATTACCATTTGTTTCTTTAACAACTCGATCTGTATAAATTCCAACAATTAGATAATCACCTAGTGATTTGGCTTTTTTCAAAAATTTCACATGTCCAATATGGAACATGTCAAATGTGCCAGCTACATAAATGATTTTATCATTTGTTTTTGGTATTCGTTCATTGATTGTTGTGAATTCAATTAATTTTTTTGTTGTTAATAAAAATTTCGAACCAGTCCATGGGGATGATTGTATCTCTGGTAGTTGTTCAAATGTTGTTTCATTTTTGGTATTTTTCAAAACTCTTTTCACCTAAATAATGAAATATTCATGAAATAGCTGGCAAAATACAGCAAGTTTTATCTGAAAAACTACTTTCTTAACAGTTATTGTTAGATGGAAGTTTTCAACTTTTATTACAGACTTGTGATCAATGATCATTCAATATTCTTTCTATATTTTCATTTATATAATAGAAAGAATATGTTATCTCTTATAACACGGTTGTCATTTCTATATAGCACGGTCAAAAGAGTAATTAATCTCGAAGAAACGGGATAAACCGTGTTATGTGGAATATGATTATTTTCTTTATATTTATGTGACATTCGAATAACGAGTGCTGTTATAATCGATCCGGACGAAATCAATAGCTTTTAGTATGAAACTGTTGAAGTGATTTTTTTTTTTTTATGGAAGATCAAAAAAAATATTTGATAAACTGAAAGTGTCCTGAAGTCGAGTGAAGAACATTTATAATTTTCAGGAAAAAAGTTCGATTCTATTCAAATCTTGTATTTGAACAGTTGAGAATGGTTTTTTCTCATTTTTCGATAGAAAAAAAAAGAAAGAAAGACGAACTTCAATCATTATTATTATTATTATTACTAACCAATCCTGTTGTAGAAATCCCAGCTGTTCGTTCTATCTCCCTATAACGATCACTTGTTTTAATTTCATCATACGTATCACATCCATCAATGGTAACAGTGATATCGTTACCATGACAACAATAATCACAATTATATTTATTTAAAGTTTCTAAAGTTGTTGTGTATGGGGCATTTTCTATAACTTCATCCACCCATTTTATAGCTTCCAACATTTGATAACGTTCATTTATTGTATATACAGGACGTCCTTTATGTTTGATTATATCATCATCTGAATGGACACCGACAATTAGATAATCGCCCAAAATTTTGGCTTGACGAAAAGAATTCGCATGTCCGAAATGGACCAAATCATAACAACCATCACACCAAATTCTAATTGAATCTTTTCCAGGATTATTCGCCATTATTTTAATTGGATTTTTATTTTTTTTTCAAAATGATTGACATAAATTAAACAAATGACTTTCATCATTCAAAGGCATAATGATAATGATGCTAATCATAAAAAAAAATCCAGAGGAAATTGGTGTTATTATGAAAAATGTACGGAAGTTATTTGCAAATTGACTAGTAATTAGTTTGTGGAAAATATTTACACAAATATTACATTTTTATATTTGGTACTTGAAAAAAACCTGTTGAAATTCCACTACCTATATGCAGATTTAACCTGGATTCGTTTTTGTTTTTCTCGTTTTCTTGTCACTTGTTTTTTTTTTTTTGTATGCGTAAATATGAAAAGACGTAGATCGCATCCATTTATTTGAGATGACAGTTTTGGAGGAGATGTTTTATTTCATTTCGCGTTTATTCCAAATGATGTGGTTCTCTAACCGAGCGTAACACCCACCTCTATTCTAGACTGTTGATCGATCAAATAAATAGGCTTGAATTTAAACATTCATACATCTTTTTATCTGAAGAATATCTAAATTTATCAAAGCCAACTTTTCTAAATCAAGTTTAAATCGTTTCTATCACAATTTCATATTCTAAAGACGTGTCCACGTCAAGTGTGCCAAGCAAAACTTTGATTTGGGGAAATTTTACCGATTTGTGACGATTTTATCCATGGAAAGTTTATATTCCACAAAAAAAATTTGATATAATTTTCACATTATTGTTGAGACATTCCAGAAATTTTGAGCCCCAATATCTCACCCCCATCCCTTCTGATTTCGATGATTTTCATTTGAAATCATTAACAGGTCTAATCAAACTCATAAACCTAATTTCATCGATTTTGGGGACAGACAGACAGACAAACAGTCAAACAGATAGAAAAGAATAAAATGTTTCCAGAAGTGATCCGATTCTTGGATATGTCAAGAAAATTTAAATTTCTTCGAATTTTAGAGATTGGCTTTTATTTTCGTATTTTTAGAGTTGCACCTCAATTGTTTGGCAACTGCTGTTTTACTTAATGAATATGTAAAACTTATTTATGGGAAACAGTTTTCAATTGTTCAAATTTTCATAAATAGAGCGGTTGAATTTGAAATTGTAATTTTCAAGGTGGAGAAGAGATTTATATGATAATTTCATTTATACGATTTTGATTATAAATTTTGCTCTTGCTTAGTCTGTAAAAATATGGATTTTATGAAAAGTAATATCCACAAAATTCTACTTGGCGAGAAATAAGCCCTTTAATAATAAGGCTATTTATGAAAATGAAACGATAAATTTTGTTAATCGGAAAATTTCGAAAATTTTTATTCAAATAAAAAGTTGAAAATATACGTTTTTAAAGTAGTCGGTTCGGTAGTTGATTGGGTCGAATAATTTCTACCTAAGGCAGGTGTTCTTTGGACGCGCTCCAGCGTGTGTCCAATATATACCGTGTCTCACCTGTCTTTTCTGACCAATAGCAGCCCATCTACCGAAATACCGACAGACCTACCTGTATAGTTGGTATATTTTATTGTTATTATAACTTATATCAAACGGACTTACATTCCAGCACTGTCTGAATTATTTTTTGAATTTTTTTTTTTTTTTTTGGAGTAAAACATTCTCCCCAAAAAGTACAGGCTGGCCTCTATATGACAACTAGTCAAAATAATATCTTGAATTAAACCCAGCTATAAGACTATCGGGATAATTTTTTTGTGGTTCCTCTTCGAGAGAAAGTCTTCTTTGTCGGAGAAACGTAGTCATAGTACGAATTAGAAAGATAATCGACGTAGGCTTTGATGTTTCGAAACTCATAAAATAGACATGTCATCCACCTTGTTTGTTCTATAAACAAATGTATTTTGTCTATTTATCGTACAGAGGACAGTCTGTATATCCATGTATTGCAATTCTTTAGTCCTGAAAATTTAATTATTTGGAAAGTTTCCATTTTGATATGATAGCCTCCATTTTTTTTTTTAATATAATGTATATATCGCTAAAACAAGGTCTTTTATTATATTTTAAACATTGAAAGTCATAAATAATGATATTCAATTGTGTTAATTAGGGGATTTTTTTTTTATAATTTTGAATAGAACTTCCGCATGTAGATATTTATGATAAGTCAAATGTGACATTGTCGACAAAAGAGAAAATTACAAATTATTATTCATAGAAACGAGCTTAAGTAAGAGTATTGAATCAGTAATCTCAGCTTGTCATGTATTAATCAATATCGATGTATTGTGATCAGTTCAATAGGCAATCATTTATTGTAATTGGACTCTAGTTTTGATAAAATTATAACAATTCATTGAAAATATTAATCATTGATATCGATTTTCCAAAATTTCAACAAAATTTCGGAAATTAAGCATATTTACAATAGCGTCGATTCAAGAGAAATTTCAATCATTAATGTTCAATTATTGACTTTAATTAGTAGTTTCAAATTTCAGTTATAATCAATTCAACCAATTTGTATCCATGCATTTGCATAATGCACGCCACTGTCCAAATCACTCGATATATTCCAAATTATATGATTTTCAAAGTTATTTCAATTATTTGATAGACAACTGTAGAACGTTATTCGATATTAATAAATAAGAGACAATTATGCACGTATATTGTATTGTTTGTAAAATGGTTCAATGCGTTTGAAACGGAAAAAATGCAAATAACTTCCTCTATATTATGTTTAAACTTAAACGGTTCATGTTCTCAGGAAAAGCATAATTTCCATATCATTTCAACATTTGATAAATATTATATTACGTGGATTATTAATTATAACTTACAAAACACGTTATTTATATTTCAAAGTAAAATGAATAAGCTCATAAATTATAGTTCTATTTAAAATTTAATGTGAAGAAATAACGAATTGTTTTGAAATTCGCGCGCAAATAACCCATTCGTGAATATGTGAATCTTAGACACTTCTTGTTAAAAAGTAAGCCAACGAGTAAATCTGTGAGTGCGACAAGTCGCGCCTATATTGGCGGGAATCTATACTAAATAGCCAATGATAGTTAGCGTTGCAATATTGGAATTTCATTCGTCTGTATTGATTACGTCACAGTAATTCGGCGCCAATATCAAATAAAGTTTTGTATTTTTAACTAACAAGTAATAAATTAATAAAAAGCCATTTTATTTCAGTTTATTTTTTCTATTTAATTAATGTACTGTTATAGTAGCGTGTTTATGTATCATAATTTTAGTCGAATCTTTTATGGTTGACATTTCATTATGTTCAAAGTCGGGTTGTAATCAAGATTAACTTTCGAATACTTGGAAATCGTCAGCAAAAATTTAAGGGTATTTGGATAGAATTTTGCTCGTTATTATCGGAGTGAGAAAAATGATTAATAATGAGAAAATATCATTAGAGATCAGCTTAATCTTCAGACATTTCCTATAAAATATGATTATTTTCCTCAACGAAGAATGTCTTTTGGATAACTTGTAGCTTAATGCTCTTTTATAAATAGCTTGTCAAAAATGGCAAGAAAAATGACCAAGGCTTCTGTCATGCTGTATTGTAAGATATATTTTAGGAATTTCCACTAAATTCTTTTTTCTTTTTTTTTTTTTTAA
>JAZBGZ010000142.1:57557-71279 GCA_037414795.1 Stenodera caucasica | reverse complement strand
TAATAAAAAAGAACAAATCCGATTGGTGGGCGTTCCGAAATCCAACATGACCGAACGTGAAAAGAAAAGCATTCCATTTCTATTTACATCGTGGGTCTCGAATTTACCTGAACTTTCAGACAGCCATGCCATAATTAAACTTTTATCCATGCTTCAGTCGGTAAATGATGCGCGGCCATAGATCGCCCACTAAGAAGACGAATAAAAGAATGGATGGAACCCGGCCTTAACATAACCTAACAACATAAAAACGTTTTTTGTTGGCGAGTGTACAGTTCACACATGCCTCGTACATGTGTGTTGACACTGTACGTTACACATGCTGGTGTATGTAAGTAGTGAAGTAAGGTTAGGTCTCTCGTACACAGTACGTATGTATGTATGTACACCTATACATACACATTAAACCGGAGCTATTATAGTAGCTACTCTTAAACGAAAACAACCTTATGTCAATTCTGTATACTAAACAAAGATACTGCACTCCCTCTTCTTCATCGCTCTAATGTAAAGTGTCGCTCTTTATCCTTTAAGTAAATGGGTGGTTACTTGAACGTTGATTGGTTGTAGCGGTTGTAGACAGTTGTGTGTCGTGTCCACGTTGACTTTGTGGGTTTAATCTTTCTCGCTTTCCACTTTCATGAGGCCGTAATGCTGTCTCGGTTCATAAAGAGAACTAAGATTGTATAAGATAAAGAGACAAAATACAGACCAATGTTCAAGACAGAAATAGATAGATAATCTTGAGGAACTAGAGAATTCGCAGTACGATTCTCATCTTTTCAAGACAGTCCAACCGTATACTTATACAGTAGGGTGGGGCCGGTGGGGTGGGTTTTTGCCGGTGGTGGTTGTGATGGTGGAGGACTCTACTCTCGAAAAGAAGAGGATGATGGTGAAGTGGGTGGATGAGAGGGGTTGTGGATGTGGAGATGGAGGGAATTTATATGTTTCCTAAGGGTACACTCTCATCCACAAACCGAAAACCGTCTCGCTCCAATAGAGCACACCGTATAAATGCGCTCTAGATAATGACAAGTTTTTAATTAATTACACTAACCGTGAAGTAAGCGCTCATTTTAATTTAATAAATGCTTGATTTCTCTTAATTTGTCCACACACGTATACATACATATAATAATGTCTATAAAATACCTGGGTTACGAAAAAAAAATAACACACAAACAAGAACAAACGAACATTGGAAATGTTATTCTCAAACAACAAGACGAAAGAAAAGACAACAACAACAACAACAACAACTACTACTACAACAACAAGATTGGTCTGTGATTAATACATTTTTTATGTCATTTACATTTATGTATTAGACTATGAAATCTTTAATTACTAATAGTAAAATCATTAAACAAATAATAACAAGCCTTTAGTAAATAAATAGATACTGTTAATAAATAGACTTTCATCATATTTTTTTATAATTCCATATTTGCACTTGAGAAATATTTGAGAGAGATCAAATAATTGTTGGATTATTCCATAAATCCATTATTTATTATAAAATTACGAAAATTCAATAAATATAAAAATTTCAACCAATAAAAACGACCAACTTTTTATAATATTCATTTGACTAAATTAAATTAAAGCCATTCGAGATTTTATTATTATTTATTTTCTCTTGTTTCTACAGAGAAAAATCCACAATTTTTAACCAATACGTAATTTATTCTCCATTTTCACACAGTCATCAAATCTCGCATATTTATTTCGTAATCCAATCAAAGTATTAAATCAGACGGAATTGGTCACAGGGTGAGATTAAAATTTGGACGACACGTGTCTTTTTCTATAGCCAAACAAATCGGGAGAGCAAAGTCTCTCTAGCTTCGCAAATAACTAACACTCTAAGTCAACTGTTGTGATGTTGACAATTGTTAATAATTACAGTATTTTCAGTCTCTTTAATGTGATTTAAGTCATGCTCAAGCTAGGGTAATCCTACGAATGGCTCAACTTTGAAAATAGAGTTGAGCGATGTCCCATCTCTATTGCTCAAACTTAAAGTCAATTTTGAGTCTCTTATTCTCGAAGATGGCTCAATTCACAATAGAGATGGGATAGTACTGAGGTGATGCTAGATTAAAATTTGGACGACACGTGCCTTTAACAGCAAAACAAGGACAAATTTGGAGAGTGAAGTCTCTAATTTCGCACTTTAAGTCAATTGCTAATCCCATTCTGATGTGATTTAAGTCATTCTCAAGCTGAATGAGTGGAAGAAGTGGCTTAATTTTTATAGCGAATTGTGCTCAAAGCCAGCTCGAATTTAGGCCGAGTCACGGAATTAATTGGCGCTGGCGACTGTGATCGATTTCGGTGGGACGTTCGATGTTCTCCGTGTTGGAATTACAATTAAGGCGTTTGATCTCGTGGCCTTTGCACTAAATGAAATTGTCTTATTTAGTGTAATTTTGTTTTTTTTTTTTTATATGTACACAATGTGTATGTGTGCATATGTAATATGGACAAATGTTGGTAGGACTGTATAAACAATTTCCGACTAAATGGCCAGTTGTTTAATTTATCAAAAGAGATTGGGTTAACAAGACAATTTTCAGCATTTTTAATTGCCATAAATTGAGTAAACAAGATAAATTCACAACTGTCAACATTATAATTAAGAGACACAACAGCAATTTTATTATGCATTGTTGGAATATTTTGTTGATCGAACAGAAAAATTATCAACAATTAACAATTTAGTGAGAAATCGGGTAAATTTATTTACTGTTGGAAAATTTTTAATTTCGACGACAATAGTTGATTGATTACACTTGTTATGGTTATTAAACGGATAGCTAGATTTAATAATACAATTTTTTTTGTTTCATTTTAATAAAAAGCGTGAAAGCATAACTAACTATTGAATTATAATTTCTGTTATATTCACAAACAGTTTAATTACAAGGTTGTTAAAATCAACTAGCAAAAAGTTCAATGGCCTTGATGGCGCGCCTTTATGTATTCTAAGTGGGTACCTGAACAAATAAGGCAAAATCAACAAACAGAATATTTACTTTGCATAATTGATTGTACGAGATATTTATCAGATTATTGATTATTTGTATTGAGTCGAAAACCGACTTTGAGTATAGTCCAGGCACTCGAACTGAAAAAGTCCACCCTACGAATAACCGTCTCAACTCTAGTCGACGATAAATTCGGCGTTGATCGAATTAAAATTCGTCGCAATAACGATCACGATTGTGCATATGCCCGAATATATATCCCGACGCAAATTGCGGATGGAACAACATAAAAAAAAAAAAATAATAACTAGTAAACGATCCGAAATCGTGAACGATAAGGCGACGTCCCGCCCATTGCGGAGAGTTATCGTTGTTGGACGATAGTTTTCCATATAATATGTTTGTATGGCGAGGAAAGCTGAACATCGACGTGAAATGGGATCAAATCTAGCGTTAACGTTGCAATTTGGCCCAGGAAGGTCCGTCGTTATTATTTTACTCACTTGATGTATTCCCAACTTATGGCAAATCGACCGTGATTTTAGTAGCTTTAGTGATCTTCATCGATCCAGCTTTTCCCTTCCTGCTTCGCTAAATCCATACTATATAATTTAGAAGAAAAATCAATCTATAAATAACAAAGGGAGACGACGATATGGCGATAACGAGGCAATTTCGAGATGAGTGTTTATGGATTAAAATTCAGAATCGGTCCATATTTTTTTTATCGTTGTTGTTATTGATGAAAAATCATTTGTTTCTAACGTTTACCCAACAATTTTCGAGTACAATACTTAATTCAAGTACTAATTCACTATCTTTATTAATCCCGGTTTCAAAATCTTCGATTATTAGCCGATGAATTTATCGATTACCGGGAAAATAATCAATTTCATTTTCAGCAATAACAATTCCATATTGAAGGATGTAACGGATATTATGACTTCCTCGTAAAGTTGTCGATATGAATTCGAAAGATCAACATCAGCATTAATGTTGATATAGCATTCAAAGAATTTATTATTATCATTATCGGGACGAGAAAGCTGTTTAAATAACGAAATTAAATATATTTTACAAGAATCTCCTCAGGTAGGTATCTTGAAATATTGTCAACTTTAGGGGGATTTCCTTTGAATTCGTTCAAAACACCATCCATTCATTCCCAATATCTCCAATAGAGCCTGTAATTTCTCCTATACAAACACGATTAGTTGATGTTATTTATTTTTATATTTTCTCAACTGGAAAAATATCAATGGACTAACGAATACTTGTTCAATAATCTAGGCAATTTATCGATATATTTATAATCTTATGCCTTACGTTGAAAAAAGACTGTTCGTTCTCAAAACAGTGACCCTCAAGCAATGTGTCACCAAAATTCGTGGTAAAACGCATATAATCTTCAAATTGAGAATCATAGTAAAATTCCAAGGCCTACTTGTTACTTGAACCTTAACTCCAATTTCGGGGACGGATCAAATTGCAATAGAGATGAGATAACAAAGATAAAAATAATATCAAGGTCCAGTCGAAAATTTGGCATTTTTAATGGCAATAAAACTCCAATCACAATTGAGATAAGACATTTGAAACAATGTCAATTCGAATTGATCTTGTGCCCCATCTCTATAAGCTCTCATTCAACATCTCGCCTATTTCAATCGAGATCTAGGTCTAGCTTGATTGGAATACAGTAGTAGAGATGGGATTATTTAATAGACTATGGAATTTGGAAAGATTTCGTTATAAATGAAAATGATAATGATTATAGGACCCGGTTCTGGCTGGCGATTATTTTATCGAATGAGAGAAGTGGATTTATCATCATTGAGTGTTTAGTTGAGAAATTTATTAATGAGGTTATTGGAGGCCATCAGACATTTTCACTTAAACTGGCTTACAACACTTCACTGTGATAATGCGTTATCATTAAAGCATTTAATGATGATAATGTCATTGCTTATCAATACATGTCATCAGTTGTTTCATATCATTGATATTGTGAGTGCTTCCCTTCTATTTCCCTCCATTCTGTTTATATATTTGATGATGATAAGGAAACATACAATATTTACATTATAGTGGTTTTTATATTCTCATTATTATTATTATTATTATTATTATTTTTTATATTGAATATTGGTATTACTGTTTATATTGGTTTCAATAATGATTAAAAATTACAACGTACAAAGTCTGTTCCGCTATCGAAATTGGAGAGGACTCAAAATTAATTGATGATTATTAAATTATCGAGTCTCGATATTAAGATAATTGGTTCCAAAAATATCGATACGGTTTAATTTGACCTAAATAAGTATGAAGTAAACATAATTTTTGTACATTTTCGTTATTTTCGATTCAATTTATTTTATCAATAAGAAAGCTTCTAAGACAATGACTTTTTCTTCACTTATAGATACCTATAAATAGGATAGATAAACCGGGCTTTATTATTTTCGAATTTATAAAATGCAACAGAATTTGCATTTATAGTATAATCGGATTCTAAAGCCCGTTATATAACCGACATTGTCGCCTCGAATCCAATAAATCGGTCTATCACTGATAATTGTCAAATGAAAACATGATTGAATCGCTTGAATAGTTCATTGTTTTTTTTCGGTTTTGTTCAATTGGATCGATTGTCTTCATTGTTGAGTGCTCGATTTCGCGCTTGTTTTTGTTTTTTGTTTTTTGCGATATTCCGTGAGTCGCGAGATTAAATTCCTGTAAAGATTGCCGGATGTTCGAGGTTCGAGAAAATTCGATCAGGGATGTTCCAGAGACAATTTGATGTTCGGACGATTTAAAGTGGGAATTAATTTTTTATGAGTAGTCGTTAATATGATAAACCTCCTAGCAAGTTACTCTAGCAGCATCAATATTAATTAAGTTACTAATTGGATATAGAAGAGGCGAACTGGGCCTTGTGGTCGCCTGGGAATGTGGCGGCGGTGGCGCTTTAAAGTGAACCCTTGTTTAATAGCCAAGCCGCAGAGAAGTGGAGCGTGGTCTCAGTTAGCGGTCCTTGGTCAGACCGACTGCGCCATTTGGTCACTACAACACAGAGAAAACCAACCCCCTACAACTACTATTAGGTTGTAGTCCGCGTGATGATGGACCAACTATTTTACCTCCCTCCATTGCATCCAATTCTGAATTAATTACGTCGATCCGTAAATGGGGCTCCAGCTATTTATAAAGCCAACAATCTGAGACGTGTCGAACCATCCAACACCTATACTTGCAGTTTGTGCATTTAATCATCCCAACAGGAGGTCCCTGAACTCGTGTTAAAGCGAACTGTTCGTCCCGCAGGATTAATATCGTACAGTTGGGAAGCTTTATCATCGGAAGAGAAGGAATTTTCCGATGAATATAACGCAACATCAGCTTGACGATACCGACACTCATTTATCTGCGAGTCGGGAATTTTTTTCCTAATTCCCATAAAATTAATTAAGTAGCGAATGAATATTAATTGTAGACCACTGGAGGATTGTTTCCCGTTTCTTTCGTGTTTCAACTTAACGACTGTCATTTTTCAGGTGGTAAACCGGCCTCATTTTGACGACTTGTACGTTTATCGATGATAAATTTCGGGATATGATTTCTCAGGTGTAATCAACGGCTCTATTTCGGGCTGGTCTAGTTTAAGAAGGAGGTTGAAATATGACATTGTACCAATTCATTAGAACTGTCTCAGTCTGAGTACAGATGTTCAACACAAATGCAACATTCCAACAATGCGGTTAATGTGTCTATCTCGCTCTTGAGCCACCCACTCAGTATTACCAATGTGAACGTGAACATTGTATTGTGTATAGTTACAGATTTATCCTGTCTCAGTGATCCGTCGAGGAAGCCTGCAGCATATCTAAACACCAGCCACCTTCTAATTATCTACATGGGGCACAAGGTGCGGGATGGGCGGAATCCTCCATGCCAAAACCGCACACTAACAACGTATTAACAATGCAAATGCGTTTGTGTATACAGGATGTCCCCAAAATTAGGGACTATATTCCACCAGTATGTTCTACAATCAAAAATTGGAAGAAGAGTTCTTGTAAACATGGGTCGTGAATAAGGGAGCCATGGCCCTTAGAAAACGTTCTTTTTTAATTTCTCTGATCAAGTTAAGCACTTGGTGCTCTATCAGTTAGCTGCAATTATTTTGATATCATGAGGGGTGTCTCAATTAGGAGATGGGGTGAGTATAAATCTCATATGAGATAAAAAAAAATTAGTCTCTCGCAGTCCCTCAGAGTCTCTGAGCATCTCCCGAGTCTCTATCTCATCCTTTTTTGAGACTCAATCTCTCATTTGGAGTTTCTCAATAAATAGCGGAGTCTCCCTGCGTCTCTCAATAAATATCAGAGTCTCTCTTGCGTCTCTCGCTACTCAAAAAAGTCTCCAAATGAGAGATTTGAGGCTCTAAAAAGGATGAGATAGAGACTCTGAGTGACGTCTTTTGAGAAGATCAGAGGCTCAAAATTTTTATCTCGGGATGTACATCGTTTTAATTCGTTTTTGTTGGAAGAAATTGAAAATTCCTAGTCTTTTGCTCCGTTTTTCAGTGGATGGGATGAGATTTACACCCTCCTAATCTCCTAATTAGGACACCCCTCAACTGATAGAGCATCAAGTGCTTTAGTCTTACATCAAATTTCATGATTTCATCTTCACAAATTCCGGAGATATTAAAAAGAAACGGCCTTAGCTCCCTTAGAAGGCCTTCCACGACGCATATCTATATGACCTTTCTTCCTATTTCTGGTGAATTATTGCCCCCTAATTTCGGGACACCTGTATATCCACCTATGTAGATGTGTGCGATTTGAGAAAATGAAATGGCGCAAATTCAAGGTCTAATTTGATGAAAATGGCCCACATTTCCGTCTCCTGTATATACTTATTACAAATTTATTTTGTCGCAAGTTTCCTGTTTACAATGATGAGCCCTCCAAAGTACTTAACGTACACTAGAATCGGTGCTTGAAACATTTAACTTCAACTGTTCAGAAGTTTGAAACTTATTGCGTATGTATGCGGCTACATCCATGTACATATATACACATATACATTGATAATAAAGTGCGAATCTTGTCTGTACGGGATTTATTCAACAGTCGCAATTAACGTTAACATCACTATTATTATTAAACGAGTTCTAAAAACAATTTAAATGGAAAATGATTAGGATTCGAGTGATGAAGTGGGAAATTGAACCGGCCATGGAACCAGTTTGAGTGCCTCCAAGACATGGCACAATGGAACAAGCACATATCAATGATGAAAATGTGTATAATTGGAAGTCTTTTGTTGTTCGATCGTCGAACATATTGATGGATTAGATATTGATGTTGTTGTACAAAATGTACCAATAATTTCGAAATACATGAGATGAAGATGGAGGTTCATTAAGCTTGAACTAAAGACGAGAATTTACATAATTCAGATCGAGATGCTTCATCATTTTTTATTCATATGTCCGATTAATTCCGTGAACAAAAAAATTAAAAAAACAACAACATAACCGTCCGATATTCAGCCTTTCTGTTTAATGTCGCGTGTAGATTTTAATCTCTTTTGGAATGTGTAGCATGTTTATTTCGTATATTTATCTTGATAACCGCGCTTGATTATAAACAAGTATTTGTGGATTAAGCTGACATCGAAAATTCAGGGTGCTGACAATCAATTTGGGATTTAATTGTATCCGAAAGTGGGCTAAATGTATTAGGAAAGTCGATTAAACTAATCGAAATCCAAAAATTTCTCTACAGTATTTTTAAGGGATGTTCACAATAAAAGTGTATATTTTTATTGAATTTTTGAAGCGTCGCAGACTTTTCAACTGTCCCGCACTTTTGCTCTGAACGACCCCTAAATAGCGTCTTGATGTGGCTCGATAGTTATGTTTATTGCTGACGTGGCGTCATTCCAGCGAAATCGATACAATTAATTATTGATGAGCGATCATTAAAAACAAACGCAATCGTCTCATTAAATATAGAGCACATAAAAGCCACAAAGTGGCGCAATCTAATAAAACTTTATCTCTTCTCCTCTGCTATTTTTTTCTCTTCTTCCAAAAAAAAAATAGAATTAATGATAACGAGTCGAAAAATCGAAGATAGTCTAAATTAACCCTTTCGGGTCAACGGTGATTAGCAAAATTTCCACAATCATAGTTGTGCAATAATAACATTTCGTTATCTTGGTCAATTTTTTCGGTATTCGTCAAAATTTCAGAAATGTGCTTAATTAGGACAATTACTGATAAGAAATTGAGCAAAATTACCACAATCGGGCGATAAAATCTTGACACCGGAGCATCGAATTTGAATAAATCATAAATTTGGTCTGATTTTTTGTAGTTCGATGGGACTTTTGGTGAGGTCTCGATCAGGTTGTTGCTCCAATAGAGCCTCTTGCTGGATTTTCTCAGAGAGCAGAGTAGTCCCTATTTTGGGTATTTTTCTACTCGAATCCTGTACCAGATAGAAAACGTGTCAAAATCTCGAAATTGACTGTGAAATATCTAATTTCAACGATACGTCAATAATTATGAGTGTGATTGCAATTGAGAAACAATAGATTGTGTTTTATGATCGAAAATTGGAAAGTGCGATTTTTGTTTGTTTTTTTCTCTTTATTGAGACTGATTAATGTCGCTGCACACTAGATGCGTTCAATAACAAATTTCACACAACACAATACCGTTATAGACTCGTACTAATTAGCGATTATATAGGTATCGATAAATTTGTGGACATCAATGCGTTCTTATGTGAACGTACATTTAATCTAATAGCTGTAATTTCATCACTTGACACAAATTATTTTATCACAATTAATGCACTTAATTCCATTGTTTTTTTATAACTTTACCAACAAAATTCGCTATTGTATTCAATTAGTAATGTGAAATAAAAAAAAAAAAAAAAGTTGCAATTCTAAACAGCCAAATCATCATAATTTCAAAATTGAGTTGACTTTATGCTCAAAATAATACGGATGGATAATGACGATAATGATATATGTCAAGACTTAATATTCTAATCGAAAATGAGCGATCTTAAAATCTCTCACAATAGTATCATTATTATTATTATTATTATTATTATTATTATTATTATTGAGCATTACAATCATGAAAGACGCATTGTTTTGATATTTTATATGGCGCATATCCTGATAATACGAGGGTGTAATCGGAGGGGTGATGACGCCGTCTCGATCGTGATTGTGAATTCGAAATTAGCCTAAAGGGGTTGCGGCAACTGATAAGATAATATAGAAACTTCATCTAAACTCCATGGAACATTGATAATTATTCAATAATAATTCAAATTGTCGATTATGTTAGTTTTGAAAGTCAACTTGATGATAATTGACACTTTCCATATAATATTGTCGAACTATATGATTATTTCGTGCGGTTATTGTTAAGAGAAACAACGTTGACCTTAGATTAACGTGCAGGTTAAATATCTTATATAAATGTAATTTAGCGTAATTTTCTTTTTCTAATAGTCGATTATTTATACCGCTAACATAGACGTATATAGTGAGCGAACTTTATATTTACCTGTATATACGTTGTCTTACCGCCAGGTTATACAACAATGTTATTAGGCGAACCACATGTTTATCTTGATGATTATTTCTGCACGTGAATTCCTAATTATTGGTTCGCTGTGGTTCTATAATTTCTATTACGCTCATTGCATACACATCTAAAATAATTATAGGCTATTAACTTTAGTGAGAATTGTTCGTTCTTTCGGCGAACCATCGGTGGGGAATGCACAAGTTTTTCGTTTTCGAGTCGTTTTCACACCGCGACTAGCGAAATTTTCCGTTTTTCCACCAACCTCGAAACAACTTTGCGGCTGGCTTAATCGATGAACAATAAATCAGCAGATTGAATGCAATTTGACAAATATTTCTGCGACATTAATTCCAAGAAATAGACGATTAGAGAATAGAATTTTCTAATTTTCGAAAGGCCCAGTCGGCTTCGAGTATATATAAAGTCCTTATCATTGTAATTAACAGATAGTTTCAAATAAAATAACATAGCGATAATTATAGGTGTGTACTGTGTTGGACAGGTAATTATAATAATGACGACCTTATCAGAGCCACTATCATTAAAAACATTAATTACAAATACCTTAAGGCTGGGAACAATTTTCTAGTTGGAAAAAGTGGATCTTGCAACTTTAGAATTAACAATAAAATCAGCTTTTAGAACAGTTGGTCAACAGTTCAATTGACGCCAACTGTTTTTATGGCGTGAATTAACTAGGTGGTGGTGTGGTATATAGAGAAATATGGATCAGTTAATGGCTAAAGTTGAGCTGGCATTATCATCCCCTTGTTCGTTCTTCATAAATTTTTCAAGAAGATTGTTTGAAAATTAAACGGCGTGCTGATTTGAAACATTTCCATTCGCCAATGTTTTATTATTCCCAGTTGACAAACTCGTTGAATATGAAGAGACACAAAGTCGGTTGGTTGCTTAGTGTTGTTTTTTTCCCTACTTTATCCCAAGACCGATTCGTTCTATTCTATCGTTCTCTTGTTACTTTGGTCTTTGTCTATATCGTTCAGGATGCTGTTGTAATAAAGTCGATGTTAAATATTTAGCTGAACCGAGCTCAGTGTTCTTGTGTTGCCGCTTATTTTTTTCCATCTGTATATTTTCGCCCGGCTTTATTCTACTTATTTTGTAATTTAAAAGTTCGCCCCAAGTTACTAGCGAAATGTATAAAAACGGTGGAGGATAGGCGTTAGTGTGCGCCTTATTTTTCATATTTATTTGCCTCAAATGACTTCGAAACTAGTCTGCATCACAGTTTCGGAACATTAAATATTTTATTAGATGTTATTAAAATTTACGGTGCAATAGGGAATTTGTTTATTTTATGCTTACATGTCATAAATTCTCTAATATTCGACTAATCCATTATCTACCTGAACGATATTCTGGTATTAAACGTGAATGATGCAATTGAGCCAACGAAATTAGGGGGACAACTAGAAAAGGAGCTGGATGCACGGCACTGTCTTCGGCCCATTCGATAGGTGATATATTAGAGATGATTTATAGTGCGTTTTCTCAATTTTTATAATACTCGATGTTGGTTACGTAATCAAGTAGCCTCTGTCATTAGAATGAATGAATCGTAAGGCGGGCTATTGATAGGATCGGATAGTGGAATTCCTATTGTTTATTGTCAAGTTGGCAATCATATTCGGTGACTTTTCTCGGAAAGGATATCCGTATGATTGGCTATTGTCTAATAGTGTGAGAATCGTTTGAGCGTGACATAATGAACATACTATACAGTCATGATTCCAGATGCGTATCAATGATCCAACAAATCATTGATAACCGCAATAAATGACAGTATTTCAAGTATTCTATTTTACGTACTCAATGTGTGTACGTAGTGGATTGAGAAAGCGAGCAATAGAGATGGGCTGCTTAGTCGGTTTGTGTTGTTGTCGTCGTTGTATAAGTAAGGCTGTTTACTACTAGTCTCCAAAGGTTCCAACGTTTATGTACCGAAATGGGGAGGAAGATCCTGCGAATAGCTCTTGTGACCACTATACCGAACTGGCTTATCTGATTTGGGAGCTGTCAGTCACGCAATATCGAGATCTCTCTCTTTCGTTTTGTCTGCATTTCCCATCGTCAAATCTATTTCTGTATACAGCGTTTCAAGTTAATGAAACGTCGCCGAGAAATTCGCTCAATAATAATAATAATAATAATAATAATAATAATAATAATTTTATGACTTTTGCATCCGTGTCATAGTGTGTGCGAATATAGTCCTGATTATAGTCTGTGTTATTCGCTCCCTGCAGTATGCCATGTAAAAATTAGTTCCATTGTAATTCGGCTATAAAGTTTGACCTTTGTAAACCCGCCTTGGGTCTAATAACTGGTAGGCCGAACGATGCTTTTGTTCTGTTAGCCCGCACCCCGACCCACAAGATTTTATCGGCACTCATATATATTTTTTGTTTTTTTTTCTTCTCTCATATTTTTTTTTTTGGTTGGGCTCTTATTTTTGCTGGTTTGCCCGCTGCGTACAGATCCAGCAAGCCATGTACTGGCACCTAGACAGTCCACGTTGACTCGACACCAACTGTCCAACAATTCTAACGTAACAAACTAGCTAACTGAGTAGTCGATTGGTTGGATGTCGTTTGTGATTCGTTGATTCCATGTTAAATTGTACGATTCGTTTAGAATAGGCGTATTTCAATTTTCGTCTATAATGATTGGCTGTGAGATGATTTCGTCGGTGTTTGTTTGGTAGATGTGTGTTGGATAAATTGAGTCAACGTGGACTGTCGACCAGCTTGGTATACTGGCAATCAGGGCGCCATATTTATAAGGGTGAAAGGGGCTGAAGTGAAATCACGCGGGTGGAACAAGGACAGATTCGACCCCTGTTTCAGCTAAAATGAGATGCTTTCTGCCAGGCAGCCATTTTGAGGGTAGTTTTTTGTTTTTTATTTCGCTTTTTTTTTTCTTTCTAGATATATATATATATATATATATTTTTTTTCCCGTTCGTTGCGAACATGTACGGATCATTTTAGGGGTGTGAGTACAAGCGGATGGAAAAGCAGCGGGGCGCAGCCAGGTAGAGTGACCGCCGGCGGCTAAATCAGGCGGTATGGGAATATA
>JAZBGZ010000142.1:33518-46121 GCA_037414795.1 Stenodera caucasica | reverse complement strand
AGGCTCCTTTAACAACAAGATTAAATAAATACAAGGTGTGGTCCGACACGATGCATTTGTTTCACTTTTACAATTAAAACAAGACTGTAGAGTATTGTTTGTACATTTGGTACGGTGTCCGTTGAATCAACATGAAAAATAAACTATACGAACCGAACGGTAGCATCTTCACAAATATCAATAAAAATTCTGTTTTAAATTAGAATTAATTAGAGTGACCTTTGTTGTTTTTGCTGGTAAAATATGCTAATTTATTGTAATTTCACTAGAAGTTTTCGTTATTTTTTTTGTTGCGGATTAAGGCGGCTTTGTGAGTTATTCGAATAATTTCGACTGAACAGAGAGTTGAAACCGCGGATTATTACATTGGGTGAAATTAATTAGCCGTGGCATTCCTGGTGGTTGATGGTGGTGGTGGTGTCAGTAGATAGAAAATAATTATGCGACATTTCGTCACGTATCCCGCTAACTTGAATACGACTTTTCTTCTTTAACGATCGTTGGCATTCTTTGAATAATTATAGTTAATTATAATCATTTCCGTCGAGGTTTTATAAAAATTTTCGTGTTCACTAGCTAATAACAACTTTAACGAAAATAATGAGAGAAAACTTGGTACAATATTTATTTGAGGCTCATATGTAAACGATTTCAGCATGTTGATTGGCTATTAGTCAGCAACTGATTTGCGGTAGATTGTACGTGTAATTACCCTTTAATGATTGTCATCTCATCGTATAGCTCCCAGCTAAACATACAACATGTTACAAATGACATGCCTATTAAGATGATACACTTCAATTCAATAGATCCGGTTAGTATTCTATTCGGAATTATCGCCCGATATTCGATGATGAATGAATTTCGATAAAGTCGAACGATACAGTAGGGACCATTGGGATGCGGCCCCCAAGCCACAATTGCCCCAATAATAGCAATAGATGGATCCGCAAGGCTCCAACTCAACATATTCGAACGAATACAGTAGAATGCGAATCCCAATTTTGACCCGAAAATGGAACAAAGGGCCCTACTGTCGCAACATTCCAGTTTATCAAGCACTCAATAATACGGACTACTAACTGAGATAATAGAATTGAGTGGGTTTTTTTTCTCAATATTATTTCGATAATGCTAATCCGGGCTTTCTGTAAATAATTTCATTCGTTTGCGTGTCTCAATTGCGATAAAATTGAATAGAAAAAATGTTTGTTGAAATTGTAGAAAGACTTGGAAATAAAATATAAAAAATCGTCGGTCTTCATTAGTTGGAATCGTAATAACTAAGTAGGTGATAATACAAGTTGGCGTGATGGAAACAATGTGCGTGTGCTGCCTGTCCCACATGAAGTCTACTAGTTTAAAACAATAGATAAGAACAACAACAATAACAACGTTTCTGGTCCTCGATTCTATATGTGTGTCCCTTCCCATATTATATTGATAGTGTTCGGTAGATAAGACTGAGTGTTCACATGCGACATTATAAAACATTCCACTGACGTGTTTCGCTTCTTCCCCAACTTCTTTCTCTACATGCACATAAATTGTGTTCGTGTAAATTAAACAAATAAAAATAAAAGTGGGGCCCATCTCGGACGATTGTTTTTATAAATACAACTGAAAGGGGGACATACACTCGAATTTATGTTGCACAACACAAATCTCGGAACTATCTAAATGTGGGCGTGTTGGCACATAATCATCTATGTTTTTATGTTAATTGATTTCTAATAACAAGAATTGTCGTAGTTGTTGTTGTTGTTGTTCAATTAATAATTACAACGATTTATATTTGCAACACTTTTTTCCATGTTAAATTGTGTATGTTGATGTGATGGGCGTGGTAATTGTGGATTATTGAAAGGATAGAAAAAAAACAACTTATATAATAATAACAGTAATAACAGCAAGATAAGATGAATATCTAATCATACTAGTTGCGCATGATTCGTTCGTTAACCATCTGGTTTGTAATAATCAAGGATACAAATCTATATCTTACCACCTATCAAAGTAATTTTCAAAGTTGAATTAATGTTTTGAAAAGATTGAAATTGATTTTGAGTTTTGTTATAATGACAACAATGAAAAACGTGATGGATTGTTAATAAATAACGATAAATTGCTAGAGAAAATTTGCAATGACCATTATTAACCGTTAGATGGCCGTAATATCATAATTACCGAATATTTTCATAATTGAGTTAATTGATGTTGATGTCTAAATACCCATTTATTGGCCATTTCCTCAGCTAGATTATCGCCACACATCTCTATTCGGATGGCTTGTGATGACAGCAATGTGTTCTACTCTAATAATTCTCGGACTCGAATTTGATGATTTCTCTAGTAATTATTCCCTCATTTTGACAATATCATCATAGTTGAGTCTGTCTATTATTGCTCTTGTTCGCGGTTCTCTAGCAATTTAGAGATTTGCGTTACTGATTGGAGAAGCTTGCAATAAAGCGAATTTCCTATTAAAATGATTGTTATCGCAGTTTGCTTCGAATTAATCCATATTTGTGGTGGAATTTCTTCGAATTATTCTGTATAATTGTTTTTTAATAATTCGAAACTCGACCACACTCGAATTTGCTACAAAAATTGCAAAATAGACGATTTCTCTAGCATTATTGCCGCAATTCTATCGCGAAAATCGTCTTCTCTTGCAATTATGATTCCATTTCATTGCGAAAACAGGCTTCTCTAGCATATAGGGCGCAATTTTATCGCTCCTGAGCGGGGTACTCTAGCAGTTTAGAGATTCGCAATTCTGAGAAGCCGGCAATAAAGCGAATTTCCTATTATTTTATATAATTATTTTTTAAAAGTTCTAAACTCGAAATTTGACCAAAAATTGCAAAGTAAATGATTTCTCTAGCATTATTGCCGCAATTTTATCGCAAAGTCGTCTTCTCTAGCAACTATGGCGCGATGTTATTGCGAAAATCGTCTTTTCTAGCAATTATGGCGCAATTTTGTGAACGAATGATATGCGTGGTCCTCTAGCAATTTTGTGGAATTGGCGATGAAGCGAATTTTCTATTATATGGTAATTGTTGTCGCAGTTTGTTTTCAAGTTATTTTATATTTGCGGTGGAATTTATGTGAATTATTCTGTAAAATTTTTGTTGTTTCCTTATGTTGGGAAATATATTATGTGGTTTATTTTATAAAAAGGCTAAACTCCAACAGAGATTCTCTTGAATATTAAATTCAAATTGATTTATTTTCATGTACAACACGTGTTATAATGATGATGTCGTAAAAACGTACAAGTTCACATAATTAGCATTAAAAGCAATTCTAGAATTTTTCGAATTGTTGAAATTATCATTATCATTTTATAATTGGGATAATAATAATTTATTACCAGATGTTTTTTTTTTTTTTTATTACTAAATTGTAAGTTGCTATCATGGCTATTATTATCATTGAATTTCAATATTTATTTCATTAAAATATCATTAAACATAATAATGAGCAGGTTGTTAAAGTTTATGGAATAAATTAAAGAAATGACTGTATAATAAGTCCATTCTATTATAAACAAGAATATTGGCAAATAATCAGTCATTGGGAATTCACCCTTACGGCAATTGTCCGGTCAAGCGAAAAACACCACTTAATGACTCTCACCATCCGTACTTCCTTTCTTGTTATTTTTCTCTTCGGCTCTTTTTCCTGTTCACTTCGTCGTCGTCTTTCATTATTTGTTCCGGCCTTCAAGGCATATTCATTAAACAAAAAAAATATATATATATATCGATTCGTTCAATTGTCGAAAATTCGAATTTCATCGATCCAGCAATATCGCCTTGAGAACTTCCTAAAGGTCGATTCACACTCGATTTTTGTTTTTACATCCGTCATTATTGTTCAGCTATTTAATGGAATTTATGCAAGAATCTATACAAATATTTTTCCTATTAATATTTACTCAATAAATAAATTAATAACAGTCGATAAACACGAAATATTTTAAATGTTGTACATATTTGCGATTTCAAAATGGAGAATTTACTTTTAATTATTTAGAATTCGAGAGGTTAGAGACGGTGAAAAAATGATAATTTCGGGAAATTTTCGTCTAGTTGTCGAACAAACAATTCGCCAGTGTTTTAATGGAGCTTAAACAAATATTTTAATAAATCTTAAGAGCAAACAATTTCATAAAGTAAATAACGAATCTTGTTCCATTGTCTGATTTGAATAATAACAAACAAAAAAAAATACGAAATAATATATTCGATTCATTATATTTGTTGTAGTGGTTAATTTGAATTTTGTGGTTGAAATAATCAAAATTCATAGTTGGAAATTTGAATATTTGATGAACACAGTTGGTTGGAAATTACTATATGTCCAAGTGTAAATCTACAAGCCAAAATCAATATTTATCCCACTGAAAGTCTGAAATATTTGTAAGGAAATGATATGCAGCCTGTGTACACACCTGAATGGGCGAATACTAATATTTACCCTTAGCAAATAAATATACAGTGACGTAATATCCGGCAGCTATTTCTCTCTTGTTTAATCTCCTCAACATTTCTGTTGGAACTTGAAGAGACCATTAATCGTGAACTGTTCAAATTCAAAATTGTTTTTGATCAAACGAAAATTTAAAATTGGAATTTTTATCGAATCCCAACGATTATCCAGTGAATTTACACTGATGGTTTCTATCGTTATTCGAATTCCACTCGATTTTAATTATAATTCTCAACAGGTGTTAGTTTCAATATGTATTCTCGTTATATAGATAACAACAATATACGTGGGCTTTTTTTTTTTTTTAAAACAATGCACCACCACCAAATGTTGATAATTATCCGGTTTCGAGACGACTACGATTATAATTTATTATTATTGCCGAATTCGCCAGGTGGATATCTAAATTATCCCCAAAAAAAAAACAAAAAAATTGGACTAAATTCTAAAATTGCCAACTAGACTCGTTTATTTCGCTTTATTGTTTAGAAATTTTCGCAAACCAGATGGAAATTATAAAACAACATAAAAATAGAAATAATATACAATTTTTATAACAATAACAATAATAATAAAAAAAAAACTAATGGCAAAATTGCTAGTTTATTATATTTTGTTGCATTATTTTTATTTGTTAGCGCAATGGATGATTGTAAAGCTGTATTTTATGTATTTTTACTTGTTTTTTTTTTTGTGGATTTTATTGCAGTCGCCTTTATATTATCCTAACCAACCAAAAATAAAATACTTTTTTTTTGTTTTTAATATAAATATAAATTCGAAACTATTCTAATGGAGCGTTCACATTAGGCCAGCGCCAATATCCCACCTCTACTGTAATTTCAGCTGCTTGAATAATTAACCAAATATTTGCTTTTAACTCCAATTATTTGACATTTTTTTTGTGTTATTTCAGTTATGGGAGATCTTAGGGAGCGTTCACACTAGAGTGAGTTTTAGTTTTAATAACAAAACAGTTAATTCTAAACACAATAGTTTTATTATTCCCAAATCAACATAATCACACTGCGTACAACCCTGTTTGGAGATACAGTAGAGATGGGATAGACTACTAAAAGAATGAAATATAGTAGAGCATCTTTGTGTTGCAATTTTGAGAAATTCAGCAACGTTCAACTAAGCCTCTGAATTTGAGTCTGAGCGATAGAGATGGGACTCTAGCCCACTGTTTATATCCCTTATCGACGAATTGTGGCTCAACTTCGATGATTGATCGGAGCCCAATGTGAAGGTGGCTTAAGGATTTTGTAATTTCGAAATTATATCATTCAATTGATAGTTTGATTCCGATGTGCCATCAATAATTTCCATTGGCACCAATTTATTAATTATTTATTCAACTCTATTAAATGTTTTATCGAGAGGGTTCATATTAATTTAATCTACATAAAATGTTATGTTTATGTGAATTATTTATATTTGGTCAATTAGAAGTTCGAGAGAATCTTTCAATATTGTCGTTTGTTTGTTTTTTTTGCAGGGCCCACCGCAACCAGGCCAGCCATTCAAATTCACTGTCGGCGAGTCATGTGATCGAATCAAAGAAGAGTTCAATTTTTTACAAGCCCAATACCATAAGTGAGTATCAATGGAATTTATAAAAATTCCACGAATCTAGGCTAATTTGTGTTCAATAATAATTAGAACCTATATTGTTAATCGTCTAGATCAACAGATTGCTTTTTTTTCTTCTTCTATCTAGTCCAAGATTGGATTTTTTCTCAATTTGGATAGATGACGCGAATAATGGGGATAATTAGATCCAATATCTATCGATTTTCATTTTTAATTAAATTCAACTACCGACTTTTTCTCATTAAGTTGACGGAATTTGCATAATTAAATGATTCCTGATCCCCTATCGTGATGAGTTGTGAATTTTTCGGGAACTTCACTAGATTATCACAACACGAAATCGAATAATATACGATTTTCGTTTGTTTTTTTTTGAAGTCCCATTGGTGGTGGGATAATTCGAAAATTGTTCAAACAGGAGAAATTTGTAATTGATTTTTTTCGATCTCTAATCTAGCCGACTTGATTCCATTTAAAATTCAATCTATTTTGTATTTGGCAAGTTGTCTAGTAGAACTTGTATTTCTGCTTCTGAAAACGTATAAAAATGAGGATGGAATGGCTTCGTTTACGATGATCACCATTTTGATCTTGTTTGGGTTTTTTGTGAAAATATAGCAGACTTTATTTGTACAATTCCAGAATTCTTCGACCGTTCTCGCGCTTCAATTTTTTCCCCCGGATCGAATTAGTCGCGATTATGGACGTTGGGCCAAAATATTATTGTGATTGTGGATTTTTCAATTTATATAGAAGGTGATTGTTGAACGTGTAATAATCGGTAGCGGTGGCTTTTGTACGTGATATCCTCCGGCACGTCGTCGTTTGAATCGGTGGTCTAATCCTTTTCATGTCAAATGTCCGCCTGAAAAGGCAAACCGACTGACGTTAATAATGCACAACATAACACCATGATTGAACGTGATTCGCGTTTTTTCGCCGTATTAAACGTACCGGATTTCTACCGTTCTGTCCATCCATCTAGCTAAACCAACGTCCAATCATCATTTTGATCCAAATTCATATATTTATGTATATTTTTATTTATAGCTTGAAACTTGAATGTGAGAAACTGGCGAGTGAAAAAATCGAAATCCAGAGGCACTATGTTATGGTGAGTTTATTTGTTTTTTTCTTTAAAAAAAAAGTTGTTTCAAAAGATCATAATTATGGTGTTTATCGGTTGAAATTACTTTTACCATAAATATTTGTGTTTTTTCGTGTTATTTTACGATGTAATAGACGTTAATATTGTGTTAATTGCGCCAACATTGTCTCCAATAATGAAAGTTGATTGTTTCCAAGAAGTTCTAAAAAGACCATTTAAATTGATGATGTTTTTCTATACAGCGTGATTCACGTAGCCCGTTAGAAACTTTCCGGAAATACCGAAAATTGCGCCATCTTTGTTGTTTTTTTTTCAAATAAAAAGACCTGATTTTGATTTAATATCGAGATTCTACATAAAATTGTGTCTATTTGTCAAAAATTATCGGCCAAAAAATTAGAAATGCAGGGATTTATTAATAAATTCGTAACTCCGAATCCTCCAAATATCAACAAATGTTTTCTTTCTTGATCAATTCCTGAAAGTTTGGCCAATATTTCGCATTGTTATTAGCACTTTTGTCATGTATCCTACGCCTACTGCAATTTTTCAAAATCGAAAAATTTTTAACGAACGAGCTGTTCGAATCATCCTGTATAAAGTTGGTATTTGATCATATTCGAGCTAAATTGGTTTCTCTTTTCATTACAATTAGAATTGTTGGTTTTATAATAACAATAATGACATGTATGTCTTTTATAATTGTTGGGAGTATATTTTGGGGTAGTTTTAAAACCAGCAGATTATACTCGAAAGAGAATTATCTACAGGAACTCTAATTGCATTAAAATCCGTCTGGCTTATTCCAATGCAACTATAGTTTAATGTTGCCTAGTTCTGAAACATCATTTCCAGCTAATTCTAAAGGATAATATCAGATAATAATTTATAAACATAAACGTAAGTTTCCAGTTGAATTACCGATCGTATCAGTTTGTTATTTGTACATATTCGCAACCGAGTCGCTATCAAAACAATAAATAATCGATTTTTCTACAAAGAAGCCAAACTAGAACTAGAATAAAATAGTTTTGCAAAATTGCTAGAAAATGGCAAATTTCGACGACATAAAAAAACAAACAAAAATTGAACGACTAATAACAAAAAAAAAATAAACATCAAAAACCAATTTCGAATATGTTTAATTATACGATTATTATTATTATAGTTGGCGGTTATTTCCGAAATATTTAGCGACATGCCAGCAACTTTTTTCGCCAGTTTCATGATTTGATTATAAACAAGTCTATAAATATAGTTGACAAATTTGAATAATTCCCGATTTTTTTTCGAACAATCGGAATATAGTCGTCCTAGAGTGACTCGTTGACTTTCGTCTCGAAAAACTCCAACAATTAAGTCATTTATTTACATACTCTATTCTAATGACTGATCTATCTATTTATCCAAATCCCACGATATAAATTCTATTGATAATACAATTATTTGTAATGAGTTCATGTTCGCATTAATGTTCTTTTATATAAAATCAATATTTGTCTGTACTACCAACTATATAGAGCAAATTTTGATGATATTTAACTTTATTTTAATTATAATTTCCCACATTTCAGTTTACTGTATTTTATAACAATACATGAATAATAATAATAATAACAATAATAAATGTTCATTTGTTTTCTGAAATATTAAACGAAAATTCGAATTTCAAATTTTCATTTGCAACTATAATAATAATAATAATAATAATAATAATAATAATACTAATAATAATAACGATAATGATAAAATATCAATATGTGTAATAATATTGATATTGTGAAAATATGAATAATAGAAAAGTTTCGGAAACAGTTTTCGAATATAGAGATCTATTATTCGAATGGAAAATCGCAATTGGTTATAATTGTTGATTTTGAATAATACCGAATAATTTAATAGTTATTAAAAATAATGTTCGGTCTTATCTAAAATTTATTAATTCATCGATTCGAATGAATCTGTTTACATATGATTGGAAATAATTAAATTCTATGTAATGAAAAAAAAATTAATTTGCATATAATACGATTTTTTTTTTTGAATGATATAAACAATATTTTATTGATTATGATTATTATTCAGCATAGAAACTTTAGAATGTTGCAATTTTTTTCTCATTTGCATTTATTTTAATGTTAATTTTTTGCAATAATTCTCCACGATTATTATTGTTTTTTTTTCCTGTAATTTTCATTGTATAATTCAATTTATTACCATTTTGACAACTTGACTAGTTATTAGATTACAACATATGTTTTTCTCTCCTATTTATAATTTATTCAAAAACGTTAAAATGCCAATACATTTAATTTATAGCTCATTTGTAATTGAAATGTACAACTTATATATCTATTTATATATTTAATAATTTATTTATTGAATAATAATTATGAATTGATAAGTTCCTAGTAATTTAATTGGCGAACAATACTCCATCATAATTAATATAAATTAACTCGAAATTAAAATAATTGGCAATATGTGATTTTTTTATTATTGTTATTATAGCTATTTTATAATAGATAGATTTTATCATTATTATTTAATAATTATGTTGGTGATTGTTTTTAATTGTTTGATTCATTATAGTCGAGTTGACATTTTCAAAATGTCAATTATTCAACGGCCATTGGCTTTATTATCATTATTACCAGAATTAATAGGTTATTTAAATTCTTTTGTTTAAAAAAAAATCAATTTTGGAAAATTGCGGCCAATTCTCGACTCTAGACCGGAATATAAATTGATAACAAGTATAGAATGTTTTATAATTTTATTGAAATTGGGGTGACTCCCTCTATAAGTGTTGAATAAACATCGGGTAGATAAAATTGACCCCTAGAGCATATGCTCAATTTCATTGTTTTTCCTGCTCTATCATCAAATTGTATTGTAAAAGAAAATAATCGATCGAATTTCATAACGAAATAAAGTGATTATATCCTGCTGGAAAATACATGATGTTTCCATTTCAGTTTGCTCTGAAAAATAAATAAATTAATAGATAAATCGCTCATATAAAGCCATCAATTGTAGTGTTGATTTATCAAATTATAGATACACGTTAGAATTTTCCATGATTATTTACATTATTCCCCTTTATAAAATAAATACATGAATATTTTATAATTGTTTATATAAATAATTGAAGAAAAATAATTATATAGCGTGTGTGTATGTCAAGTTGTAATAAATGTTTGTTATACAAAATTGGCTGAATAAAAAAGAATATGCAAACTGAACTCGCTATTTTCCGTCAATTCCTCCCTATAAATACATATATTTTTTTTTTGTTTTTCTGTTGTGTGTATTATGTTTAAAAACTCGCCCCGATAGGATCTGGCTGAATTATTTCCTGCACTACACAAGTTATTATCGTTATTTATAGACCTAATGGTCCGCTATCACGCTATTTTCCGTTTAAAAAACCGAAAAAATAATAATAATAATATAGAAAAGTGTTGGAATTATTGTTCGATTATTAAATATGGTAATAACGTTGGTTTTTTTCTTCCAATTATTGATAACTAGAAAAACAATGAAAAAACGAAACTTTCATCCAGCTTTGAACTTTAATTAAAAATAAATACGCTAATAGAGGACGTTCTTTTATAAATTATTAACGACGTTATTATTTTCTTTTTCAAACTAATTACAGTTGATAGTTTATAGATCTGGAATATTATCCGCAATATTCCCCCACAAAATACCACTTTTATCGATCGAAATCAATATTTTATCTATTAACAGAGGAATATCTAATGTACGTATAGAAATCGATACAATCTAATAATACTGAGGTCAACTTTAATTCGTTCTAAGACGGTATTATAGTTGATTCACTAACGAGATTTATTCACCAGCCCCTTTAAAAAAAAAACGGGAAAGTTGTATTGTATATGAATACGATATTATTCGAGTTGGAGCCAATAAAAATATTACGATTTATAGAAAATTTACAACCATCATTTATTATGTTGGTATTTCGTATAGTATATAGGAGATATTCAACGTTAATAAAATAGTCGTCGGGCTTTTATTATCGGTAATTTCTTGCTTCAAATGGAATGTAAAATGCCAGAAATGACTGTATCGTTAAAAATGTTCACTACCGTCATTCCAATAACCGATAGATTCCCATTCTTGATTTTCATCCAATATTTATTATCGTCATTTATTGTTTATTAGAAAATCATCTATTCAAACACTAAATACTAATTTCGAAAATTCCCAACGACGAATGATCGATTCGAGAAAATTATCGTGTGAAATTGATATTTATTACATTAACACTATTTTCAGTCAAAGAGAATCGATTCATTTTTATTACTTGTACGATTCGTTTATATCGTGATTGAATCGGTTGATATTCATCGAATTTAATTGGTCGTTTATCAATGAATTTTGTCTGTACTCAATTAGACTCCATAATATATTCATAAATACAACCATTAACATTTTATCTTTATCCACATAGAGACTAGTGTAAGAATTCTAGACTTTAGCCACGTACAAAACCGTTTATGCGATCCGATCGAATCGACGAATTTTGTTGTATAGCCGGATCTGTACGTGGCTATCCACGTTATTTATTCGACATTGATTGATTATTTGTTACAGTATTATGAGATGTCGTATGGACTTAATGTTGAGATGCATAAACAGGTGAGTTTTGTTTTTATTTTATTTAATAGTTTTATTGTGTGGGGGTTGTTTTACAATTTCAAAAATAAAATATTCCCGGACAAGTACATATGTATGTTTACGTGAGCGGCATCTATATTCGTTTCTGTCGTCATTCTGTCTGAATTTATGAAAAAATGAACAAGCTGAAAAATCCATTCTTTCACCGCCAATTCGTTCGTCACTTGTTCTTGTTGTTTTTCATACATGCATGAAATTTTTGGTTTTTCTCTTCGTTTTTCATGTTTAGTAAATGTGTTGAAATAATAAGTCGGGAGTTTCTAGATATGGAAATGTCAGTGGAAAACCCTTGAGTAATAAAATTATTTGAATTTGAAATCAAGCCTCTATATGTATAATACTAACATATAAATATAGATATAGTTATGTATGTATATGTACCTATAAACAAAACACCACATGAGAGAGGGTTGGTCCGTTTCACGTGTGATGTTTGGAGTGTTGAGGGGTTTGTTTAGATAGGGTCGGCAATATTGAGGGTGTGTTAATTGCCAGTGGTATATACGGTCTCTCTATACTGACTAGATTCACCCCTAAAACTTTATGTTTGCATATGTAAGCATGATGCGTTGTTTACTACAAACAGCTTTACTCGGAGGGTAAGTAAATGCTGGTTCTTGATTTCAGTTTCTAGGTGGTTTATTAAGGGCTTAACACCGTAACTTGTGTTGTTATTCCCCTAAGGTTAAAAT
>JAZBGZ010000142.1:610-32339 GCA_037414795.1 Stenodera caucasica | reverse complement strand
CCCAACATATAAAATGCTTTCCAAATACCACTTCAACTTTGGCAATAAAGTTGCGAGGGTTAAACCCTCCAGAAAAATGACACGTGCACTCATTTTTACGAATAGCACGAAATCCAATTCGCACCGATAAGAATTCTTGAATGGGGAAAAAGTATATTCCTTCGAGATTGAGACTTTCAACGATATATATTTCATTGGTGTATATTTTATATATGTATACGTGTGTATATGGATTAGGGGGAGGGGGAGATGGAGAAAGGGCTGTTATGGAAATCAATGTCGTATTCTCTCCTTGTGAACTGGAAATAAAAGTTTTCTCCTTATAATTTTGTGATAAAACTTCGCCAAATACAAATATTTTGCTTTGGAAATTTGAAGCCCAAAATAATTTTTTTGATGTTTATTGAAATTTTATTTGGTTAATAGTGGTGTGTAAATGGGGTATTTTTTTTCGAAAAAATCCACCCCATATATATATTATTTGTTTGCCTGGGGAGAACTGATGATGACAACCGGGAGTAATCAAATTTGTGTGGTGGCCAATTCAATATACTACAACGTATATAGGTATATCGAAGGGATGGAGGGTTAGGCAACATTTAAAGTCGCCCTCCAATTTTCAATTATACAATGAACAGATTAAGCGATAGGTGAACACAATAGTTCCATTAAATACTTCTGAGGGTTGTTCGGTAAGATGAGGGGCGGTTTATACAAAGTTGTTTCGTCAGCTGTAAAGATCATCCCTCTGAATATATTACAAGTATCCGGTTATCTGATGTATACAGCCCTTAAACCAGGTGTGGCAGCAGGTGATATCCCCGCATTATGCTTCCAAATCACTGGCCTTGACGTTTTGTATCGTATTCAATGTTCTATTTTGGTGACATATGGGGTGTTTCTCATCCGTTATTTCACAACAGGGGTTAATAATACCGGGGTCGGATATAATCTGTAAATTTGATTAATTTTTTATGCGAATCTTTTTTTTTTTCAAACTGCAAATTTTCCGAATATGGCTATAAATTCATTTGAGAGAGAGGGTGGTTTTTTTTTTATTGGTTCAGTGTGAATTTGCAACGGGGATCGTTGTTGGAATTTATGACTGCTGTGTAAAACAATAATCATAATGGAGGTCGATAAAAAACCGGACTGTAAAAATGCAAATTCACGCCAATAAACGATTGAACATCGGTCTCATCTATCAGTGTCCCCTCAATTTTTCTATGTTTCCTTCGTAATTTGATACATAGTAAAAAGCGAATATCGCATGTGAAACGGTCCAATAAACATCGCATCTAGTTGGGGGATATCTGCAATTTGTAAGTGCATTTAGTTCATAACTTTGAACAGCAGTTTTATTAACCGCATTGTACACTCAAATGTACACCGCATATGTAAATAGTGAGGGTCGCTTGATAGGCCAGAGGGGGCCTTCCACGTATATGTATATGTATAGAGAGAGAGATAGAGACGAGCAAACATTGGGCTTGATATTTAGTCAGAGTGTAAGTCGCACACCCCTATCGAAGGGAGAGGTTTATCGAGCATCAAAACGTGACCTATCATTATGGTCGTCTCCCCCAAACTACAACCATCCCTAGATTAATAATGCATTTGTTGCCGACAGGAAACAATAACAACCCCTAATAAAATAATAACACAGCCAGACTGGCCGATTAATATTTATAGATGCGAACAAGAATCACCACACGTCCAATACTACAATTTAAAAAAAAAAATCCCCAAATTTTTTTTTATATTGTTAAAATTGGAGCTCCGTACTTATTTTAAGTATCACATCACAATGACTAGACATTGGATTATATGGGGGTGAAACGAACATCGATTTGCACGGCTCGTGATCACATCAGTGGCCACTTTTCCCCCAAATGCTGCGGGCATGGCGTCACACAAAGGCTTTCCACCTACTATCCCAGCCCCCGACAACCACCACCCTCTTTTATATATGTTATAGGGTAGTCAGTGGCGTGTAACGGACGAACGCATTACACAGCTAATAGAGAGGGCACTTTTGTAACAGGACAGGATCGTGTGTTGAACGTTCCGTTCTATTAACGCTACATACATATTTCCACACACACACATGTATTTAACACCGGACTATAGTAGGCGCTTTTATGTCAATCTGTCACTTAAAACCCTTTTTGCATCATTCTATTTGATTAGCTGAAAAATTATCAAGTCAATTCGATTACCGTATTTGTTGCGCTACTGATTTCGGATTTCAAGAAATCGATGAATTTGAGCCTTTAGAGCCACTGTTTTCGCACTTATCTCAGAATTTCTATTAACCGGAAGAGTCAAATAGTTGATTTTATTAGACTTCAATTGAATCGACTAGATTTGATTGTATTCAACGATCAATTTGTATAAATTAGTCGTCAACGGCGATATTTCGCTCAAATCGATTAAGTCAGGGCTAATTGTATCGAAGAAATGTCTTACAAAAAATGTACATTTCTTTTGAATGGATTTATTTCGTGCGGCATATTTTCACGGTTAGTGACTAGAAGTAGGAGTCTTTTATGCGAGACTGCATGTTCACGTTTATCGCATAATATCGTAAGGGGGGCGCCAACTTAACGTGTGACATGTTCCGGACTCAATACAATCGTGTTGATTTATTACTGTGCTTATTCGCACTTTTCCGGCCACTAGGGTCTAATCATTTACCGGAAGACCGAATAAAACCACCACTATTATATCGTATTCTTTCTATTTTTCAACTAGAGTGAATTCGTGGAATTAATAGAAAATTGTAGTGTTTCATATGGTTATATCGTTAGTTCACGCTATCTGGACATGGTCCCAACCACGAAATGTTCGTGTGGCTCCTATAAACATCTGAATTTGCATATACTTGGATGTAAATCACGCAGCTTTAATCTGTGTATTGTTGTATTTGTGAATGCGTGTTTTATAGGTTGTTTGCTTTGTCCAAACATGGTCTGGAAGGTTGTTGAATAAATGCTGATCGGTGTCCGCATCAATTCAACAAAAATGTATACGAGTTGTGTGATTCATAATTCATGGTAGTAGCCCAATTTTGTATTCACAGATAGTGTAAAACAGTGTAACAGAACCGAATAGTATTCCACCACCAACTACAACAACATAGAGAGAATATGGTGTCGGCCAAAGACAAAACCGCACCGGGGAAATATATGGATGTAATTAGATAAAGTTCTGGGCTGTGGCCGAGTTAATCTGCTATTTCTACGTTGATCGGCTGAATTATACATGCGCGGCCGTCTCGACGCCACAACTCGACGTCCAACAATGCCTTATATCCCGCCCTTGTCAATTATTATAACCGCACAACTAAACAGCCAAGTCTTCCACAACAACAATCAATATTTCTCTCGATAAAAGTCTTTATCGTAACGATAAATTCTTCGATTGGATAAATATTGACAGATCTTAATTGAAAACAGACTATCTTGAGTTGAATAAGAATGCGATTTACGGCGCCTAGCCAACGATATACAGTCGACGCTCCATATAGTGGATCGAGAATCCTTCTATAGCGAGCCTAAACAAGATATGGGGGGGAATGTTGTACATAACTTCGACTGTACATATTTATTTATATGGCAATTTCTTCGAGTAAAGTTGGCGGTCGTGAAGTGGCGCGCTCCACAAACAGTCGTCGCGACGCTCTAAAAAGCCCGGATAATTGAACCGCTTGTTAACGTTTGAGAAGAAGGGGCTTGGCAACACTGTACTATTATAATTAAGCTTTTATAAACACATTCAAGTTTGCTTGATAAATTTTCAGAATTTCTAAAGATCGTTGTTATAAAGGCCGCAATGAAATTACGTGATGTTACATCCATTAAAGCGGTTAATAAATTTTTGTTTTCGAAAATAATTCTTAGGTGTTATCAACATTTCAATTACAACTACTCAAATTAACACCATCAAATTGGTAATTGGACGGCCTAATTATAATGCAACTGTGGCAATAGAAGTGGATTGTTGAAGATCGCAGTTTATTCAATTTTTCAACCCCTCGTTCTGCTTTATTTGCCGCACAACCCCTATACAAACTCATTAGTTGATTTCTCCTAATGGATGAGACGTACTGCATAATTTACTACTACTATTTCTATTAATACTACTACTAACTTAATATCAGTATTGCTGTTATTTGGGTTTATTGTGTCGAAATTCTGTCGGTTAACCAATTGAGACAATTCAAATTGGACTTTGTTAATTTTCTCTATAGAATTTAAAGTTGAATAACGTGTTGGTGAGTAATCCGCGGTCTTGTCCGGATTAGGTCCAATATTAGCACTAGCAATAACAGTAACCAAGGCAACCGCACATAGCAATCGCTTCCGGTGCGGAATTAGATCTTGTTTGTTTAGCCGTTTTGTTTGAAAAGGCACTGAATGATGATAGCCATCTCATCATTGATTTCCACTTCAACTATGTTGGGGATCTATTGCGAATATCCAATACGAAAATAATAATTATCCATCGTATACGACAATTTAGATGGGAATCTACAGGATGTCCTAGACTGCCTAGTTTAGAGAGTTTTTCAAATTCGAAAGTAATCAATATTTTCCACAAGAGCTTTGTTGAAGTGAAACTCCTTTAGTCTCAATTAATCATGCAATTAAATTAATACTCATACTTATGTATATGCGGAAGACTTCTTCGCTAGCCATCATTTTTCTTTGTTCCGCATGTATTCATCTCGTATGAAGTTAATTGTGACTAGCGAAAAAGTATCGTGCTCCTCAGCAACGTGAGTAAATTATCCCGAGATAAAAATTATGAGTCTCTGAGCTTCTCAAAAGACGTCACTCAGATGACTCTGATAGAGACCTATTTTATCCTTTTTAGAGACTCAAATCTCTCATTTGGAGAGTCTTTTGGGTAGCGAGAGACGCAAGAGAGATTCTGATATTTATTGAGAAACTCCAAATGAGCGATTGAGTCTCTAAAAAGGATGAGATAGAGACTCGGGATATGCTCAGAGACTTTTAGGGACTGCGAGAGACTAAATTATTTTTTGTCAAGGTCATTCAGATGAATTCTCGCAATCTCTTGGATCACTCCCTTGTCTCATTGTCAGTGAATCTAGATGTCGTTGAAATTAAAATCAGGACACGCTGTATAATTGCATTACTGCCTTATCTAGAGATATGTGGAATCATTTTACGAGAATCTCGTGCATATTTGAGAATCTCTTATGGAAATTGCTCCGTATGTATGACAATCCTCTAGAGATAACTCCTGTAGAAACATGAGTCTTGTATAGTACAAAAACCTGACACAATATCCCAACGGAATTATTCAGAGAACGGTTATTTTTTTGTTCTTCATCTACGTCTCCAATATGCATTGAATCGATTCAGACCATTGCGTTTTATCTTTCTATTCAACAAATATGCTTCTATAGATGTAATCTTGAGTTATTTTTTTTCGGAGAAAAAAAAATATATATAAGAAAACGAAGGGTCGAGATAAGGTGAAAAATAAACGTATTGTTAACCAGTCCGAGTCATGTTGTTGGTTGTGTCCTAATAACACAGCCGTCGTTGTATAGATGGATAAATATTGACATTTTGTGGTCTGTACATAGTCAGTCGCGTCGTCATCATCATCCCCCTAGTCTAGTTTTCTTCTCTTAAACTATATAGCAAACCCTGAACAAACTACCGGCTGCAATTCTATTGGGTAAATTATTTGAGTTGCTGAACTAACAAAACTAACAGGCCCGTGTTTACCGTCAGTATTATCTGTGATGAAAATGTGGCTCGTTTATCTACAAACAACTAAACTTGCGACGCAGTTTTCCAATGTTTCTCCCTTAGTTTACCGTTCTCGACCCGTATTTATCTGAGAGTTTTGAACAAGTTTTATATTACATGTATCGATGGAATATTCGATAGCACTACTTTATAGACAAACTATAACAATTAGGTATTGATGATGAGGCTTTTTTTTTGAGGGGGAGGATAACAAAAAAGTTTTATTTTAGTTTTTGCCGCCTGTCTACAGCACGAAACTCGGTTGCTTATTGAACCCCCAATAGGGGGACTTTGTCTCCTTTTCATCCCTCAAACAGCCCACTTGATCCGATAAAACCTGACAAACATATCAAGATTTCCTGTCCTACCTAAGATGTTTCCTTTCTTTTTTTATCTGTCAACTGTTTCGATACGAGTCTACTCGAATTGAAATCGTTTCGAAAAAAATTTCGTATAGTCGCCAATTTGACGATAGTGTTTATCCAACAATTGTCTATCATTATTTATTTGTTTGACAGTTAGGGCAATTAATGGTGGAATAGTTTGTTTCCGATACATGCATCATGTATTTTGTAGGAGTTGCATCGATGGTTGGTTGTGAAGGGACTGAGGGTAGGTGGTCGATGCGGTAATTGTGGTTTACCACCACAACAATGACGTCATATCGCGGTTTACCGTTCGAATGCGGCTTTGTAGTCATATTAAAATTAACATATGTACTTCTCCGATTCGGCATGATGCATTTATAATGGCCGTCAATGACGAATGATCGACAACAAAACAACCGGATGTTTGAAATTCAGCAAAATTAATCTTTAAATTCGATCAATAGTGTGAATTTAAGTGCTCATTTGAATATTTATTAGTCATTATACAGACTGTCCGCTGTACGACTTTTTTCACAGTTGGTGCACAAAAAAATATTTTCAGTAAGAGAGCAATCGACGTAGGCTTTGTTCAAAATTTCTGACTAATTAACAGTCATTCACTACTTGATTTTTTTGTATTATAATCTCGTTACTATAGCAACCTGTGAATATAGCGCCTCAAACTTTATGAAATAGACATAATAGATACCTTTCTTTGTTCACAAATTTGACTAAAGTCAAGTCACAGTGAACTCGATAAAGTGATATTAATTGTTACCATAGTAACGATAATTTTAATACGAAGAATCAAGTATTCATGACAGTAGATGTTTGAAGCAACGCCGACTCTTTTCTGATACAAATCATGTTTTAGTACTTTTTTCGGACAGCCTGTATATATATATTTTTTTCCATTTGTGAAATTTGAAAGAAATAGCAACTGTTATTCCAACTCCAGTTGTTGATGAAATAATTGAATTTCAACTTATTTAAGCTAGGGCTTCATGTTAATCATTTCCCGTTTTCACATTTTCCATTTCGGTCGACAACTCAATTTTCCTGCCAACGACACTTTTGAGTGGCAAAACAATTAAAAGAGTGTCTCTCGACTTCTTGTAATCATCATCAAAACATTTAGGAAAAATTACGATTAGTCCGAATAGTATTTGTTCAATTGAGTAATTTTGTTAACGTTATTTAAATATTTATTTAGTGAAATATTTTATAATAAAGATTAATAATCAATTATAGCCGAAAACTGGTAAATATGAACAAAGCTTAACAACAGTAGCATATTGTAAACGCAGAATCAGACTTGCACTGAACTGGAAAAACAAACAGAGAACACAATGTTTGTACAAAGCTGAGCAAACACTCGTCAGCGAAAGCTCAAAGTTGGGGAATAAAGCAGACATACACAGACACACATTAAACAAAACTGACAAGAAAAACCCGGATATAAAAAAGTAACAATAACGGGTCGTATTTGTTTTTGAAAGGATCGAAACTTCGCGTCCAGAAGCATCATTTTGACTTTGAATGACGCAAATGTGTCTATATTCAGTTTGAAAACGCTCTAATGTCCGCTCGAGTGAGAATGGAGCTTAATATTTTTTAATTGGGACTAGTGAATCTATTATTTACTCCTGTTGCTTTCTCGCTAGCCATCATATTTTATGTCAACTGCTGTTACAAAGCAACATAACTCTTTCGCTAGCCATTTAGTATGACAATTAACTTTATATGAGATGGATATATGTGTTCCTTAGCAACGGCAATAAACAAAATAAAATAATGTCTAGCAAAAAAGTCTTCCACGTCTATAAGTATTAATTTAATTATTTTAATTTGCTTGGTTAATTAAGACTAAAGAAGTTTCACTTTTTGGGTAAAGTACACATGATTATTTTTTTTTGTTGTTGTTTCAGACTGAAATTGCGAAGAGACTGAATGCGATCATAGCACAAATTTTACCGTTCTTATCGCAAGAACATCAACAACAAGTCGCCACAGCTGTCGAAAGGGCCAAACAAGTTACCATGACTGAACTTAATGCTATTATTGGGGTGAGTTTTTCGAATTATTCTTCAACTATTTCCAATGTTTGTACAATAAATCGCTAGTGTTTATTGAAAGAATAAACGTACTATAAAAAGGAATAACAAATAGAAAATACGTTTTAAGCAAACCTCGTGTTTGTTTGTATACATTTTCCGTTTACAGCTCGTACAATTTCTGTTTTTAAACATAAATCTCAAACTGATTTCCAACACTAAAAATTTTGCTACTTTCAAACGTTTATTTTTATGCAATAAAATGTTTTTATTGATGTTCGTATAGTTGAATTGTTTGTGGCGGCCTTCTTGATAAAGTCGTGTCTTATGTTGTTTAACACAATCGTGAATTGAACAAAGTTGAGCCGCTAATTGTCTTAATTTGTTTTGAGTCACTGTAGACTCTTCAATGTTGGAGGATTCGGTAAACATGGTTTAGATTGCGTGTAGGCGTCAAAATGAATGTTTAGCACATCGCTCGTTCGCTAAACGATCTCAAGTTTTATCGCACAACTCCAATTATACTGTGAAGTAGTTCTATCCCGTTAAATAACCAATAAATTTTCTATATTTATAATTCCCGAAAATTTTCCACAACTCATTCAATTGCTCATTTATTGGGTGTCGATAAACAATAAAAATAGCGAATCAATCACCATCAGTCAATTATAATTGGGCGAGTTTGATGCTTCGATTGAAATAATAATTTTTTCATTCATGGTTTCAACTGCCGAACAATCGGTCTATGGTTGTGTTAAGTTTTGTTGTTTTATGGTAGACTTGCAGGAAACGGAAGCCGGAATTCGCCGACAGAGTCCTTTAAGCTCGTCTTTGTTCCCCTTGGGAGATTCGCAAGAGTGTTGTGGAAGTTGGAAGCACGTGGCTTTAATCTAAGTCTATGTGGACGTTTTATCCACATAGACCACGGGATTTTCTTTATCCCTCTAGAGTATTTTAAAAATGGTTGGTTTGTTTTCGAGTAGAATTCAGTAGAGAGAAAGAGGACGATGAACGGGAAAAAAAATTCTGCTTTAGAAACAATTTACAAAACGGATTTCAATTAATTTACGTATTTCTTTTATATTCAAAAGAAGCTTGAAAGTTTCTTTGCGTCTTTGAGATGGGCGTTTTAATGACTCCAGTCGTCTTTATGATATTTAATGTAATTAAGTAATTCAAAAGCTACATCTAACATTCTTCAAGTTGGGCTCTAAAAAAGGGAATATTCATATAGATACAGCAGCTGAAATGGTAATGAGTCTGTAGATTAGTATTAAAAGTATCCCGCAAGCGAAATTTAGTTGGAGTGTTCTTACATTTTAAAATTTACACAAAACCGTAGAAGCGGATTGTCGGGCTCCTTGTGAACAGAGAGCAAATCTTTTGTTATTCATGCAGCACCGCCTATCATGGGTTTATGTTGAAAAAGGCGAAGAAGGAAGCTATCTTGCCGCCATCTCTGTCTCTCCATTATTCGAAAATCTCTTTCGTCTTCTTTTACGTTTTTCTTTTTTCCACATCGCCCCTATTTCCACTCATACCACATAAACTTTCATCCTTTTAAAATCCACCCCCATCCCTCTGTTTTTTCCTTCCAACTACTTTACATTGATGTGTATACGTTGAGTAGACGATCGGAATTACGGTCGCTATCGCTTTGTTTTACGACTTACAAGCCAACTACCGTCTTCTCGTTTACGATCAATCAGACTTTGGTGTTTTTTTTTCCATTTATAATTGGATTCGATAAATTTTACAGTTCTAATTGGTCTTTCCATTTCATTCGCATTGATTGATTATTGTTACGTTGTTAAGTCAACTAACTACATTTTAAACAGTAATGTATTTCTTGTTTTCTTTACAAAAAAGGACAAAATAGGCGGGTTTGGGAACATAAAATCGAACAAGTTTGTTCGCTTGTTCTTGACAACAACCATCCAAAGAGATTATTATCCAATTACGTGTGTAAATGTTAATGTTGAATAAATTCCACTTTTGTTCGATGCAACCGTTTTTATCGGATTATGATGGGAAATTCTACTGCTATTCTTTTCGTATTTCCATATTTTCCAGCGAAATGGAGATGTCTCAATGCGGCTCGTAATCCAGAAAAAAACTTTCATAAATACTCGATTAATTAACAAGATTTGAACCAAACTATGTAATAATTGTCACAAAGTACCGAAGCCCAATAAAAATATTGTTGTACGACAGCAATGTACAAAGTTTATGATCACTTCGAGCACTTCTTACCGTACTTCGACTTTATAAGACTTTTACGATAAACTTATAGAAGCTATAAAATATTAATATACTTTTTCGTACCCTTAACGCGAAGGGTGAATTCTCATGGCATTCTTCTCTCTTTTCGCCCACCTAATCAACATTCCAATCACCTTTAGACTTTATCGGGGACGCGAGGGCTTCAGCAATTCCCGGCAGGAAAATTAAGTGGAGTCGGGAAATTTCATTGCAACCCTCTCTCTTACCCATTCCCCCCCTCTTTTATCCTTAAACCGTGTGCTGCTTTAGACAACATACATAAGGGTCGTGTTGGAAAATCTTATTTTACGTTGCAATCGATCGGGAATATATTGCAGACATGTAAGCCCAGATGCTTTCAGGAATTTGATGGGAAAACTTGAAAATATACGATATGTTGTAAACAACGTTGATAAAGAACGACGATAAAATATTATCCAACATCCGCAGTTGAATATTCGACAAACAAAAGAACGTGTCAATAGTTGATTTTCTGATATTGTTTTTTCAATCGAATCCAATTTTATTATAAAAATATAATAATTTAATCAGAACAATCCCCGCAAATATTACGAAATCATTGTCGAATTTCCGACTGGAACAATTTGAAATGTGCGTCCTGAATACGAAATCAGGACTAGAGTAACAGATGAAGTTCCACTAGATATTCAACATTCACTTATATTTCACCACAAAGTGTTGTATTGCCAGTGTTTCATGTTGAACATTGCACTTCTGACAGTCTACATTTGTGCTTCTTTTCCGTTTTGTTTTTTTTTGTTCTTTCTATCAAGATTTGCCGTGCTCACAACAACACAATACGTGCATGAAATATTTATATTTTGCATCTTACTCGATATATCTGTGTATATATAAAATGTAGAGTGGTGAATTTTACACACAGTTCAAATATTTACAACATTACGAAATTAAAATATCAACAATTCAAAAGTCAGGAATTTTTGATAATGCGACCGGAGAGTTAAGCTTCGATTACTTAAAATTCGGCCCATTTCAAATTTAAGCCGCTTAAAATGTCACAACGAATCAAGTAATCATAAGGATGAAGCAACCAAGGATATGTCGCCTATGGATAAAGGGAATCCTCTTGAAGTTGTACAATACGACATGATTTTAAAGTGTTAACAAATATGAACTATTAAATTGAATTAGAAACAATCCCATTATCGTCGATCAATCCAATTAGGTTGTTGTGTATTAAAAATATGAATATTTATTTTCTGATTATCATATTATAAGAAGAAAAACTGGCGTTTTCACTTAATTAAACTTGAGCATCGACGTTGAAAAAATGTAATTACGAACAACTCCAACCCCGTCCGATGGGTGGAGTAAGCTCGAGTGAAGCGTGTGCGATAAAGAAGGGTGGCTAAAGAAATCAATTTGAATAGCGAATTTTAAATAATGGCTCTTTCACCAGTCCAACAATTCGATCAAATTCGATATAATGTCAGTTTGGTCGGTTCGTATTATTTCATTTTCTCTTACGATAAAAATAATAATAATAACTTCTTGTCACGTGTCTCGAATTTATTCGGCTCAATTTAAAGTTCGAGCTGTGTTTACACTACATTTGCAGTTAGCGAACATTTCACCCCTTTAACTTCAAGTTTATAGCATCGTCGACTAGACGGATTACAGCATTAAGTGACGCGCCGCCCTTCTTACTTTCTAATTACTGCTAAATAATTAATGGATGAAACGGGGGGGGGGGGGAGGGCCGGCGAATAATACCGCCAATTAAATATAAATCTAAAGGATCGTATTAATCACAAATTACTTACTTTGATTTTAACCATTATATCAGACAGTTGCGCCGGGGGTGGATACTTTTAATTAATTGTAAACGAGATATTCGTATCAAGGGTGGTTTTAATGGCCTTTTAAATATGTTGCCTTTTCATTTGATGCGTTTTAGATTTTCTACTTGGAAAATTAATAATTTCGAACAACAACAACAACAACAACAAAAAAAGAGACGAGTTTAATTATAGCGACAATCGATACCAATCGACTGAAGGGCCTAATTGATGGAGAGTGCAGAATAAAACGAAAACAAATAACATTTTTAAATAGAGACTCGAAAAGAACAAAAAGCGCCACTCAATTTTTAATCCGTTCGAACTGTCGGACTGGTTTGTTTGTTGTACAAAGGAAGCTGGCAGATGATGCCGTTATATACTATATACATATATATGTAAATAATAAAAAAAAAGAACCCCAACCAGCGGTACCATCATAATCCAATTAGCATTCAATGTGAGTGACGCGACTCGCTACTACCGACAAGAGTGAACTTTTTAAATTAAAAGTCCTCCGGGCTGGATGGGGGATGAACGGCTCCAAGCTCTGCGAGCCGACTGCATTAATGGGATTGTTGTTTCATGTTTGAGCTATTATCGATTAACGCTTCACAGACTTTTACAGTTTAGTTTTGCTTTTTCCTCCTCTTTCTGTTGTTGTTGTTGTTGTTTTGTTTACACTGTATCCGTGAAATAAATAGGGCTGTAACAGTTTATGGCTTTCCCCATTTCACAATCAAATATTCATTAGTCGTCGCGACACACAACAAAAATAACTATAACACGCGCCAAATTTACAAACAACACTCTGTTGTTTTTTTGTTTTTTTGCACGATTTAAAAAGAATCGACTCGATAATGGAAAGAGGCGACATTCGAGCTTTGGGAATCCAATTTCTCTACTTTATTGTAATTCTCTCTTTGCTTGTACGTGTGATTTTTTTCCTTGACGACGAGTCCTTATGCGACTCAAACCGCTTTATCCGCCAGATTTCCGACGCAGTCACCCGCAAAGTCGAGTGAGCAGATAAGCCGATTTCTGATCCCTTCTGAATGTCACATCCGCATATATGCCGACTTAGCAGATCCTTTGACACACTAAAGCAACGAAATGAAATGTTTATCCCCAGTATTATTCCCGTTTTTTTATAATAATAATAATAATAATCCAGATTTCTCCCGAATTATCCCGTTAATGAGTATTTTTTGGTAATTACAGCAACAAAGGCCCGATTTGCCGCGACTACTCCAACAAATGCATGCCCAACAACTTCCGGCTCATGCAGCTCCACCCATTCCCATGATGCCGCATCCGGGTCTTGGTGGAGGACCACCGAGTTCGGCTGCCAGCTTGTTGGGCCTGTCCGGTGCTCTAGGCGCCCCCGGTCAACATCCCTTATCGATGTTGGCATCGAAGCCCGATTTACATCGTCCCGATGATGTGAAATCGAACAGCGGTAAGTTACATTTTTATTTTATAGAATAGAAAATTTGTAATATAGAGTCAATTGTGAATTTTATGAGTAAGGAAATAACAATTTTCGTACAAATTCATCCAAAATTTTATGGTCTGCGAACCGCACACAATTCGAGTAATAAAACAAGACAAGGGGGGTGAATTTATTGAAGAGCCAAAATATATATTGAAATATAGTATTTCGTTCTTTCGGTTCGAGATTCGACTTTCTATTGATCTTTCCCATCGTAAATATAATTTATCATGCGACACAAATCGCGTTACATACCTCAATAGACTTTGAAAATTGCTACTTTTCCACTATCATTTTCCGGATGATGTTGCGATCATATGTGGTATGACAAACTGGTAGTTTTCCGATATTGTTTTAATTTTTGAAAAAGTCAAATTTCGATCGTTAGCGAGATAGTGAATTTTTAATTAGAAGCGTCACTCATTTCTGTTATATGCATTTTCGCACTCATCCGGCTTTTTAACGGTCTAGTCAAAGCGAACCTTTGATGTGACGGTGTGAAAAGTCTCAATACGGCCCTTTGAATATGTTCCTTGTATTTATAGCAGTTGCGCTAGTGCTATAAAAAACCTCAGATTTTCCGTTTAATATTCAAAATCGAATTCGAAAATATCAGGATGTTTCTGGTTTTATTTATTGATATTGCGAAATCGTCGATGGTTTTATGTCTCCAATAAATCTGAAAGTAATTTATTTTCATCATTAATAAGATAATGGTGTGTTATAAAATCCATATCGTACGTGCCTTTATAGCTTCCTTAAACAGTTCTCAGTTTAATTACGTTATTATTAAAATGTAATAAACCCCACGCGATCTTATTAAAGAATAAACGAATAGAAAGGGGGCAATAAAAATGTTTTATATCACAACGGGGTGTCGCTTTCCATTATTTTACAAGGCCAACTCCAACAGCGACGTAATTAGATATGAGGGAATGACTACTACCACATCGCTTTAGAAAATGTTCTATAGAAACTACCCTACAAAATACTCTCTTCCCCCATTTTATTCCACTTTCCCCACTTGATGTTCCGCCGCTCTTGAGATTTTAATTTCAATCTCGACAAGGCTACTTGGTGGTGCTAGTCAGCAAATATGCTAGTCGCCACCCTCTCCCTTCTCTCTATCATTCATTCATTCAAAACCATCCTCTTGTCTTGGCGGTTCTAGAACGATCGATAATGTGCCTGTTTGATGTATGAAAAAGCAAGCGACGACACTGAACTAAAATAGAGAAAATACGGATCAGCGATTAATTGTTGGATTAACGAGTTAATTTCGCTTCCACAGCCGGTCATGTTTGTGCTATAAATATTTGTCTACGGTAATGATCGTTATTATCGTCATATTTCCTTATTTAAGTTCCACCCTTTGGTTAAATATTGCTGGCGGCTTTCAGCCAAGCAGTTTGTTTTAATAAATTCCGAGTATTCCACTCCACCCCCTTTGGACTCCAATTCTCCATTGAGCAGTTTTCTGTGCTCATCAAATCGTGTTTTATCGGATGTACTGGAGGAAATGCCGGTGTATAAACAGGAAATATTTCGAAAATCTACAATAAATAAAATCTGTTATTTGGCAACGAACGGAAACGAATACGAATTTTGTGTAAAACACGCCGATATTTCGTTTAGATGATTTATGAATGAGTCCTTAGAGATTGTGAAGAAGTGAAAAACTTTAATTTGGTGCAGTAGATTTATGTTCTACCAAATCAGACCCTGAAGTTACCTAATGTGTCTATAAATTCCACTTCGTTCGATTTTATTTCGTTTCCTTTAATTTTTTTTTCTTTTCGACTTCCTTCAAGCTTAGTTTTCCTTGTTTTGGTCTTAACATCGCCAAATCGAAAACATTCGGCATTATTTTTAGAATTTCCATCTTGAACCACCGACAACCCCAAATCAGACGGAATATATTATAGGATAAGGGTTGACGGTGAAGTTTTTTTTTTATTGGGAAGCGGAAAATGAAATTGGATTCCGGATTTTGTTGGACCGTTGAGTGGCGGTAAATATTATTGATGTTTTATTACATTGACAAGACATTATTCTACTATATTCTGTAAGATTTCTTCTCGCAATTTCCACGATAATCGACTCACAGTACAATTACTTCTTTAATATCTCGATCCGAATATTTGCACCTTTCTCGATGAATTCGCCCCCTTTTTTTGCTTCCTCATTTTACGAAATTCGATGTGAGCCGAGCAAACTTCACAAATTTGCATTTCAAGGAGCTTTCTTCTTTCCTATATTAGATCAAAGAACTTGATAAGTCATCGAGCATACGGATCTCGCATGGAGAGAAAGTAATTTATTTGCTTTGAAAGCACGAATTCTAAAGCTATTGACTCTGTCGTCGTTTCTTCCTAAGATTTGTTACGTTTGTTAGTTAGACAAGATCGTCTATTATAGACACTTGGAGCGTAGTTTTTGAGACCGTTTTTATTGTGGAATAGTGATTCGTTTTTATGTTGAAAAGAGTAACGCATATAGTCTTCTAGATCTTCACCCTATGGCTTAAATGACTGTTGCAAAGACACCCTCTAAGCTAGGAACAAACGGATTGTAGAAAGGCCCATTCAATCTCGTTGAGCCCTTTTCGCTCGTTATCCATCCACGAGAAAAAAGACCACCATCTTATTTCTATACTCTCGAGAAATAATTGCTCGCAGCCATGACTATTCTACACTTGTTTGTATCGAAGATCGGATTATAATTCACGAAATTTGAATTAACAATCTGTTAAGTTTTGTCAAGAGTTGTCGTGAACCATAAACAATTTAGTTTAGCTATGATAGTTGTAGCAAACAATGCTGGAAGATATCGCTTCACTGTTGTCATGCCAACCAGAAATTGTCTGATTCCACCTGAATGCACAGCACTCTTTGTAAGAATAATCATGCAATACGAGAAGAGGGTGCATCACAATTCTTATCTTTCAAATTATAGATCAAATTAAATGATTGAGTTATGAGTTGTTTTCTGATGGTTCAACTACTAATTAATTCGGATTGTGACTTGTGAGCTTTCTAGTAATCTTCATCTATCTTATGACAGGTGCAAGATATTTACTTAAAGTTGTTGGTGTTTTATTCTGTAATCAAGTTGAAAGCTTGTCAGCATATTTAGACATCATTATTCGCATGCTACAAACGCAGTATTTCCATTGAATTAAGGGATGCTTTTAGTCGAAAGGAACAACTCCAATATGATAATAATGATGATGTTTATCTGGAACTATAATATTGTATTGTATTATTTTCTCGGATATTGTAAACAGATGATTAGCCATCAAAGATGGTAGCAATATTGGTGGGAGTGCACTAGTCCATAACGAGAGGATATACATTAAGTACTTAAGTTTATTTATTATTCATGGTATGCGACTTAATGCATTTTAATTTGTTAAATTTGCCGCCTCTATTTTCGTTCTATTCGCAATACGAAATAAAAGAATTGCCCCTAGTGAATTTACCATGTCACGTATACTTTTTGTACAAATCACAAAAGCATAGATCCGACAAACTCACCAGATGCACCAACACCACAACCACCATTACTACTTTAACAACAACAACAACAACACAACAACTCTTATACATAAAAACACGAACACGTTCTATACATTTTATCTCAATTGTTTTCGTCTCGATTGTTTCATGTTGCTGCCGATTGGCCAATGTTGTTGCTGCCGTTGTTACTATGGATGCTGCAGGTATCAACTCCGCTGAAGAACGTCACGTGAGTAACAATTCAATATCCAATTCTATTTAGTTTACATTTTTACTATCTTTCTTCTCAATTGAACTGCAAACATATCGAGAACATCGACAATTTTAGCCCTTAATTGAATTACTTTCGATCCAGAATTCATTACGAGAATCACGAACGAGACGAATGAAGCTCAATATAATCTTCACGTATCACGCTCTAAGAACAAATACGATTTTCGAAGATTTTTGAGCTCCACCCCCTATAACTCTTTAGTTCATGCAAAAAACGCTTCTATAATGAGAGCATATTTGTGATTCGAGAATGATTTAGTTTAGATCGAATTTATTTCGATTTGATGGTATATTTTCGTCTGGCGAACTAGTAAAATTTCCCAAGTATGTAACAATCTTTATTGGATGTTGAAACCCCAACGTAATCTACTTGAATGACTGGAAGCTTAATCTTGGAAGCGCGTTCAGTTGTAATCCCGACAGTGATTTGTCAGCCCTTATTGAAGCATCCCCTAGTTCGTACCCGGGAGACATGCATGATCGGTGACGTTCGTCGATTGACTTGAAACACTTTTTCACAACTTATGCGTCTCAATACTGATTCGATTCGAATCGATTTTTTTGGATTTTTTGTCGAAATTGTTTTTGTTCAAGCGATGATGTGGCGCATGGAACAATATTAGTTTCATGGAGGGTTGGTGTATTTGAGTATTTGCGCCCTGAATTGGAAATCAGGTCCTCAACTATTATCGAGTTGCTGACCGTAGCACTTTACCGCACTTGAAGTACTTATCGACTTCGAGAGACCGATGTAATATTACGAATGTGGTTGATGTTCTGACACGTTTCTCGTGAAAAATCGAAAATATTTCCGATTTTCTAAAAACACCCCTATTATAATTGAAGAGAGAATAATGCAACATAAACAAATTCAATATTGTATATATAACTTTGGAACTTCTGTATGTAAACATAGCCTGAATTCAAGACCGAAATTAGTCCTTTGAGGGTTGGGACAAGTGACAGATCGTAATGTCCTTACTATCGCCCTCTCTCTATTGCCTGTTTCTCTAAGCAGCGTCAGTTGACACGTGCAATCACACCCTTGGATCTCGATTACAACATTAACAACCCCAAGGCATGACTGTTCTATGCCCTTCATGTTCCTACTATTGCCAAACTCACCCTCTATACACGTCCTGTCATGACCCCTTTACTCGTTTTTCTTCTCCACCAACATCTCATCACTCTTACCACCCCCTATATTCAATATTACTATCTCTACTTACTAGTCAACTTGTTAAAGTGAATAAGGCTATTCAAATTTTACGATCATCAAAACGAAATGGGAGTATACGGGGTGTTCGCCTCAACTACTTGATTTTTTTGTATCAGAATTATCGTTACTATGGTAACTACTATCATCAACTTATAGTTGCTATAGTAACAAGATTTCAATACAAAAAATCAAGTGGTGGATGACTCTAAATTGTTACATGTTTATACAAGGCCTACGTCGATCACTTACAGGTATCGTCCAGTGGACACTCTGTAGGTTAGTTTCTTTCATATATTTCTGTCAGAGGGGTTGTTTCATAGTTTATTATGTATGTGTTAGTGGTAGATGTGAGCCGTTTTTCTATTGATTGACTTTTTATTTGGTTTTTGAGATGTTGCGGGGGCATTATTGATAGCTCGTTTCATATCTAATGGCTTACGGATTTTCCTCAAGTGCTACGTTTATCGAATTTTAATGGTTCACAACATACTGTATATAAAGTGATGATGTGTACCATTTATAAATAATAGTTGATGTGTTGAAAGTCGTTAAATTAAAATAAAATAAAATAAAAATTAAATATTGAAGTTTATAGAAGCATCTTTTTTTACTATTTCATCGTTGTTATTGTTGTTGGCTTGTTTGTTATTTTGTTGGTTGTTTCTAACAAGGTTGCCGACAATGTTTATTGAATGATTCTTTGTATGCGGCTGGTGTTTCGTCGAAGATCTTGTGACTTTCCGAAACACAAATGTAACATTTGGCGTTTCGTGCACAGCTTAGGGAATAACCAAATCTAATATACATTCCATTCGTATGCGAATCCAACCCGAACGATTTCTCCACACTCATACACACACACACACTAACACACATCTATATACATAGATACATAGATATAATACATATAACATACATCTATATGCTAAAACAAACCAATCTCGAGGCAACAAGCTACATCTAACCATGACTGGTATACAAAACGTGATACATCCTATCATTGTCCTCCATCTTGAAGGATAAGAAAAGGATAGATATATTCACGGATGTTTGCTAGCTCGATTATTAAACATCCGCCCTAATGCTAGCGGGTGGATTTGTTTCTATCTCTATATATATATATGTATATAGTAGAGGGTTGGTGTCTTGTTTCTCCCTCAAAACCGCAACTCGACCACAGCACAACACAAGTTTACATCCCGACCACATTTAGGGTTGAAATAGTATTGATGGGGTTGTATATAAAATCGGTTCATTGCACTCATCTTTATCTATATGAGAAATTTTTTTAATAATAAGTTTATTTATTTTGGAATTTTTTCTGTTAACAATAGTATCAATGATGAGGTCAAAAACCACCACCCTTCAGTAACATTATCAATCTCAACATACAACACCCTAAATTCATACGATAACCCGCAAGGGTAATTTTTTATTGTGTCTTGTCTACAACCCCAAAATCGTCGACTACTCGCTCTCTGATTTCAATCCTCATATTACATTCATCTCCCCCTTTTTATTGTATTTTCAACAATAACAACCCATATTTATCATTTTTATAAATATAGAGATGTGTTTTCTAATTAAGACGATAAATGAATGCGACTTATAATAGTCATTAGAGGTTGGTATATTTCGATGTGTGAGAGAAATGTCGGATGTTTGCTAGGAAGACAATGAAATGAGACAAGGGTGAGAAAATAGGGCGTTGTATAAGGGCTTAGAGACGTCTTGTGCAGCCGCGAGCATAGTCGAATGTAATTAAAGCACCACCACCCCTCTCTATCTCCATCTCTCTTAAGGAAGTCACACATTTAATTAACCCGAGTTGGCGCGTAATCGCGATGTTAATGGAGACGAATATTTAATTGCTCTTGATGGATTTCTTCTTATTGATTCCACTTCGATCATTAATTAATTTCGATTTTCCTCTATAGAAATAAAAAAACACAAAATCAATAATAATTTGTCTGTGATTTAAGGCACAGTTATATCGAGAATCTAATTTGCAAAAAGCTCCCCTGTTTTATAGATAATGGGTAGTTGGTGTTGGTTGAAAGCATTTTAAAAACATCACCAATGACACGTAATAAAAATTTATAGTGTCAACTGGCGATCCGTATTTAAGGCAAGAAACGCATTTATGTAAATTAGAATTTGTACGTAAAATGAATAATGAATTTGGAAAGTTTAGATTCTAATGCATTCGAGTAGTGAATTACCAAATTAACCCCAGACGGAAAGAAAGAGGGAATACGATTTAAACTTGTAACAATACTAAGTTACCCAAATTAAATTTCTGGAAACCTCTCTTCTTTTGCGAACGTCGCCATAATTCAGCCTTAATTAAATTAAGAAAACTGCTACACTCCATCATCCCTCTTTCTCTCTATTTGTTCTCAGTGTATCTAAGTGTGTAGTGTAGTTTAGACTGGTGGAAAATATTTTTTGCCGGTAACGAGGTCTTTTATCTTTCAAGTATTTCATAGAATATAGCCGGATGAGTTTGTGAGTACTTGCAAGGTATGTGTACTGAGGGGGTTTGTATAATGTGGGGGTGTTCTGTTTGAGAGATCTTGGAGTATAATTGCGCCTCGAGGGTGTCGTTGCGTTACATCATTCGAAACGTTCACACCCTCAGTTCGCTGTAATTGCGTAATTTATGAGCGAAATCGCACTTTCCCCCAGTTCTAATTCCAATTCACAAAATGAGTAAATTGTTCACAGGCTGTGTTCTCTCGTATAGTTGCTCAGTGGTTTCTATATGCGGTCATCACTTCATGCGATTACGTTGACAACGATTCCATCATATAAATCATCATGGAATATTTATACCGAGCATATATGCTACATATGTATGTATTTCTAGAAGATCTACGTAAATATAAATAGGGACACGTTCTCGACTTTTCATTATCATGCATGACCTGTACAACATTATGTCATATGTCTGGATTTATTTTCGAAAATGTCGAGATTTCGGAACGATTCCCATCTACAATTCAACACATCGTTCTTCTTCTTCTTCTTCTTCACGTAGACAATGTCGCAATTCATTTGTTTGCTAGTGAAAATTTCCAATAGGTTTTTCGAAAATTTGTTGTATGTTCTATTCAACAAGTGTATCCCGCCGGCGTTGAGAAGGACCACTGTTGACTAATTACACTTCTAATTAGTCCAATTAACAATACTGCCTCCAACTGTTAATAAATGGATTCGTCTCCGACTTGGTCTTTTTGCCAATTGTTAAAATAAACACAACACATTATAATCTATATTCAGCTAGAATAAATGCAGTTGGGGCGATTTTCAACCTCTATAATCAATTATTCATGTGTAAAATTGATTATTTTTGTTGTAATTTACGATTAATAAAATTGGGTATTTGAAATTCGCGCGCAAATTTTCTAATATGGGTGCCGTTTTCGGATATTCCAAAGCTACCTATATTATTAGATTTTTGACGTTTTAGTGACGCAATTATTGGAGTAATGATGAATTTTTGGGAATAGTGATCGATTTTTGGGAAATAAATGAGTGAGTGTATTTTTTAATATTCGTTAGTCTCACGTATTTCTTGAAAATAATTCGAAAATTGTGAAAATTCCTTGTAATAATCAATTATAAGGTTAATAAGTGAATAATGTCATACCTGTCGCGAGGCTAGATTAAGTGACAGATTTGCGCGCGAATTTCAAAATAATATTGAATTTTACGTATTTTGGCTTATGATTTGTACGAAGAATTGATTTAGTCATTTTGAGAGTTTCTGTTCCTTTAAATTGTTGAATGTGTGTGTGTGTGTTGTAAAAATGACGAAAAAATTGTCGTTTCAACAATTTCCATATTACAGTAAAATATTTTACGAGAAGAAAATTTTAATATATTCACAAGGAAATAAAGATACCAAATATTTAAAGGTAATAACGCGCGTCTGTTTTTATGCCATCCGTAAATTTTCTAGTAAAAATCTCGCAGGAATATAAAAGCTCCAACAGAGCATAAATATTTGATGTAATAGCGTAAAGTCGAACGACTAAGTCGAGTGTGCATTCATATGTGATACATACATACATGAATACATTTCGCAATATTCCCCAACATATAACGTTATTATATGTATTATATTTATATGGAAATATGTAGGTATATAATTTATGGGAGAATGTTGGAAGTACAATATAAAGTAACAAAATCATCTTCAAACTATCGCAATTATTGGACTATTATTGTCGGTGTTGACATTAATTTTCTCGTTTTACGTACAGGATTTTATGATTTATGTTGAATTTTGGCCTAAAAAACCTTAAAACAATAACAAACCAGACATAGTATATAAGCAATAAAATCCACACTGTTGTTTGGTCAATTATACATACAGAATAATTAACGGATTTAACAGGGAGATACCAGTGTAATAACATGTGGGCACGGAATGGTCGAATTGATTACTGCTTTTGTAGTCGATCAGTGTTCCCTGTCCGTTTGGGGATTTATGATTCGATGAATTAGTGAGCGGGAAAGACAGAGAGAGAGAGAGAGAGATAGAGAGATCACCCCCTAAAATGATACAACACCATCTGTGTATATTAGTAATTTACATACATATATTGAGTGGGAATTTCAGGTAATTATTTAAAAGCTGAACTAAAATCTACATTTCGATCTATATATTTAGGCTGAAAGGATAATGATACTACCGGAATAACTAACGATATAGTTAACGCACGCAATCTTGAATTATTTCCAACACGGAAATTTACAGTCAATTTCATCCGAAATATGGTTAATCAACATCAACGAAAAAAATTCCACTATTATAATTATATAGCGTTAATATACATAAATATTAATATAAACTGTATAAATATGTAATAAGGTGGATACACACGACAGCCGATTAACATAAATAATTAATTATTCTGTTAAACTCAATCCACAATATTTGCCTACTCTTAATTACGATATTATCTCGAATTATATTATAGACTTGACGTCGATAATTATAAGGGCCGATAGAACTCGACAAGCTTATAAATCACTAAAAAATCTATAAATCATATCGAAAATAATTAAAATAGTAATTCAATTAAACATTTATCAGATTGAAACGAATTTAATTAGAACAATATTTGTGAAATTGTGACTAACACAATAATATAAATCTGACTCAAATCCTTTTTGAATTATCATTTGAAAAGAATCGAATGCATTTTTTACATTTCAACACGTACGTATTAATCGACGCCTTATTTATAACAACAGTCGCCATCTGTTGGTGTTGTACAGAACGATTTTGTTACGCCTGAAATTCAGGAGTTCCGCTCATACTTTAGCGATAACCCAATATCCTTTCTCGTTTCATTTCTTTTTTGTGTTAGTATTTTTTCTCTCGCTTCAATTTTTTTTCTTTTCTAGAGCTTTCGTAACGAGCTTGAATCCTGAAAAACATCCAACTATTATGTTCTGTAATGGATCTTTTCTAGTGTAAGCAACCCATTTAGTCTAGAATCTAGAGGTATATAATAATAAGTGGAAATATTAATGGGGTGGGTTTTTTTTTTTCTAAAGAATATTTCGGAAGTTATCAGTTACACGAATCTATGGATTTTTGTGTAGTTTATTGTCGTATTAATCAATATTTTGGCAAAAATCCAAGAATGTTGCTTTAAGTATTGTATCTGGATGCTATTTGAGCACATTTAGGAAATATGCCAAAAATTACAACTTCAATAAAACTACAAATTTTATTTTGTTCCTCGACATGATATTTATCGTCTTTATAATAACTCGATAACTGAAAATATTGGACTATTTTTCTTGCATGATTTCAACGTTTTTCTAGTCATTATTCATATGAGATGGAAATAATTTACACATTACTTTGTAAATTAATATTAAACGAATTGATCATTCATAATATTGTGGTATAATTGTGGAGTAAATATCTAGTGCGGTTTCGATAAATACTAGAATCGTTTACATTGGTTTCGAAGGCCGCTTATTTTAATGATTATCAATAATGAATATGACTGTATTCGAATGAATGTCACGACAATAATTACAATCACTGTTCAAATACGTTATATTGTCAACTAATTGTATTAGTATGTAAATAATTGAAAATCGAACACCATATTATTTCGATTCCAATTAAAAATCTGTACAAATCAATATATTTTCATTAAACGTATATCCAATTAGTGCCTACCATATTAAATAGCAGTTAATAGACAGAGACATCGTGAGTCAATATTAATTATTCAATGATCCCAAATTGAAAACTGATTTTCGCGTAGAACGTTGACGACTATAACGACGACGACGACGACGACGATAAGGGTTGTGTTTATGCGGTACGCCCGATCTCTTAATCTCTCTCAATTACCCCTAGCGAATTCTGTTACTTCCAGCTATCTGCCTCCTACCATCCTTGTTATGTTTCTCTCACCCTTTAAAACCGTTCTATATTTCCACAACATCCCCAATTAAAACTTGTTCTATAGCTGTTTGCTATTACGTTGTGATATCAATACAGAAACAATGGTGTTGTTTTTTTTCTCTTTGTATTTATTTCAATATAATTTTGATTTCAATACATTGTTGTTGTTGTTGTTGTTGTTGGAATAAAATGTAAATGTTGACAATTGTGTAACAGTTCATTTTGTGATGTTTATTCAAAATCGAATTGTTGTTTACTAAACTGTATGGTAAACATTTATGAGAGGATTATGATGCGAAAAATTCCCATGAATAATAGGCAGGAAAGCGTGCGTCAGCAGAACACCATAAGTATTATACGGATCTTGACAAGAGCATTATTAGATATTACAAAGGGACAAGTTTGCTATTAAGCAACATATTGTCCATTATATGGTATACCGTTTACATTACAAGCATTGAGAGTCACTTAACGATGATTCACTTCCCGAAGTGCCAGATATCTCTTATCCTTTATCCCCTCATTCCCATCCACTTATTATTAATACACTATATCTTGATGATTACTACTATACCAAAATATCGATTTATAATTAATTATATACTATATAAATTGGCTACATTTTCAATACTCTCGAAATCATTCACCCCTCTTTTTTTAGTTATGTTATAATTCGGTTAAAATCGCACCTTTACATCAGTTAGCTACTAGTGTAATATTCCCCCCCTCTCTATCTATATCTAATCCATTTAACCACCCTATTCCACCCTTACTGCTGTCAGTTACGCTTAATGCTACGTTTTATTTCCATTCGACAGACCCCTCAGGCATTGATAAATAAAGAACTAGTGTTGTTGTTGTTGTTGTTGTATGATGAGAAACGACTACCCTATAATTTTTCCAGTTATTGTTGTACGTATTCACTTTGGGAAATTGAAACGCCATATGATTCTATTATTCATCGATCAATAAAAGGGGTGTTTGCTTTGAAAATCGATTTAGAGTCAATAACAACTAATTAGTTTATTTCTAAATAATTTAAAAATTACCCTTGGTTTTTTTTTGTTTTTTTATTTTTAAATAATTAAAACAACCAATCTAATCTATCTTAATAAAGTTCGAATTGAGAAAGTTGCTTGTAGTATAAATTAGAATGAATGGCATCCATTCACAATACTACCACTAAAGTCTAAAGTAATCGAGTCATCCCTGAAAAATCGCCTGACTTTCACCCCTAATCAATTTACAGTGTGCTGTTGGAAAAACTGGCACATTCTTCTGTTGATGGCAGAGAGATGTCGACCGCGGCCACCCCTATGTGTAAAGTGACGTGCCCTAATCTATTGTTAAATCCCGACCGCGTTTCCGACCCTTTTATATTTTCTATATACATACATATAAATGTGTGTATGTGTGTTTATATATTATATAGTTATATATAGATATATATTTTCTATATATGTTGTCGTTGTTGGATTAAGCGCCGTTTCAAATCACGGACCTTTTGTGCGGTCGAGCGAAACTACACTTTATATTCCTCGACTGTTTCTGATTCGATTATTGTTTTGACTTCGAAAATGTTTTATAGAGTTGGGTTATGGTGTTGTTCCGATTTCACGCCGTCGACATTAATTTTCCTCGTTGTTTATATATATATTTTTGTTGTTTTTTTTTCTCTCCTCTTCTTTGTTTCTGTTGTTGGGGTGTGTTTGCTTTTTCGTGCTCAATTAATTCCGTAAACTAAACACATCAAGTTATATCCGCTAGTGTTTTTGGCACTTACAAGTGATGGCCGGCTCGTATAGTATATTCTTGAACCATTTAAAACTAGATGATTATTCAAAAAATAAAAATAATAATTCCCCTAAAATAGGGGATGGATGTGATTAATAAAAGACCGTTTGATTGAATTAACAAATATGGTTATTATACGTCTAGTTTCAAATAATCATATGGAATGTTGGGGGAGCTATTAACTACTTCCCTTTTATTACTAAGCACCTATAGTGAATAATCCATCCCTTTTGAAAGTTTTTCGTAAATAAAATAGCAGTTGTTCCGCCCTGGTGTACAAAGTGATAATGGGGTAGTAGGATGTTGGGGGATATTTTCAAGTATACGAGAGATTTGTGGCAGTTTTATTTTCTCGAGAGAGCGAACAGGATGGTACTACAAACAATAAAGTCCATGCTATTATATGTGCCCCTATTGTATAGTGGCGGCAATAAACTAGGACTCTTTACTTGACTAGTTTTAACGGCGAATTATCACGACTTATTGTCCGAAAATTTTCGATATTGTACATAATTAAATTCGATTTATTTAATATAAAAAAAAAATTCGTATAAATTGTATTGTTATAAAAATTGTTGGCTACCGGTTTTCGGTACGTTTTATAGCTGAAATGTTTCTTTATCTATTAAACATTTTCAGTCGAGTGGAGGACAATGAGTTTCTCATTTTATAGTGCGGTCTTTTCACATTTTGCTTTTATAAGGAAATAGAGCTATCTACATAATGTGCAATATTGTAGCGTTACCATTTTATTTTACATCCATATCTGGATATGCTCGAACATAAAAGATAAAAACCGACTGAATATTTAGATGATGATAATAATATTGGCTGTATATAGGGCAACTTTCTCCCTTCCCACCCCACTCATTCATATTACATCGGAATCAATAATTTAATAGTCAAATTTAAGTCTTATATTGTACTATATGAATGTAACATATTCAGCAAATTTGTACCACTTTGTAGATTTAATGAACGATTCTGATATTTCGCCGAGTGCAATTTAACCTTCTCAAATACAGACGCAAATATTTGCCAATTGTTGAAAGTCAAATAATCGTAGTTGGCTTGAAGTCCATTAAATCGGTGTGTACGCTAACATGAAATAATAACTCTATTCGAATTCAAATTGGAGCCGAAAATTTGGCTAGTTCAGAATGTTTTATAGTGCAACTTAAAAATTCCAAAATTGTTACGCAGAAATCTGAACTAGCGAGTCCATCTTATTGTTAGAGATTGGGTTGGAGATAGTAATTTTTTAGGGGAAATACATATGAATCTGTGTTGACCATAGTTTAGATAATTATTGATTTCGACTAGTGTTTTATGGTTGGAATTGAATGAAATCGACATTGTCTATATGTAGATGTGGAATATTATTAAAATTGGTCATGTCAAAGGGCGTCAAATATCAAATTACGAACTGTTATATATATATATCAGAATATGCCCCTATATACCTACATATGTATATAGGTATAATAGATAAGCTCAATTCGCGATTTGTATGCATGATATAACCCGTTCATCATCATCATCACCACCCCTATGTATATAACCCTGATCTGTTTCTATCTCCTAATGATTGTCCTATCCAATCATCATCATCATCATGAGTTTGTCACCAGTTGTGATTTACCTGTTACAAATTACATAACTCGACTACCATAAATTTGAAATTGGTGTTTATACATACTGTGATAAACTCGTCTATGTTTGTTGTTGTTGTTGTTGTTGTGAGTTGAATTTGATTTATTATTGTGCGATTTGTGAATTCGTAAATTAAACATTGTCTTTATGGAATTCATTATTGAACCTACTCAGTTTGATTGGTGGGTTATGTTCGAGTTGATTCAATTTTATGCATATAAATGTTGTATCAGGAATTGTATTTATGTTGTATTCAGTACAGTTTGTATAAATTTTCGGTTATTTCGTTCATACACCTGGTAAACTACAAATATGCGAATTATATTGGATTATGAACAATTCATGTATAAATTCTGATTGAAAAATGAAAATTCGATTTTTAATTTAAACACAACCATAATATTGGGTGATTAATTTAAAATTATACATTGATAGCTAGTTCACGTTCACTTGCAACTAATACTGGGATAAACACGTAATTTATAACCAACAGACGTTTTCGTATTCTCTAACGATACTTCGCTATATATCTCGAGGTATTTACAGGGGACACAACGATATAGGTGACACTTGAATGTTATATAAAGCCTTTAGAAACGTGGTTTTTCCACCATAAAAACATAAAATACACTCGAACATATCGATATAATTTTGTTTGTTTATCTCTCTCTCATGATTTCTTTAGAGAAAACCAATTATTTTTTGGGGGAAATTTTGGCTCAATCAATCACATTTATTTACCCATGATATTCGAGCACAAAATCCTATCAGATTTCTGTTGAACAGGAGACAACACACAGGCCCAATGGTAGTAATGTTGAAATTGATCGAGTCACCCTCTTGGGGACCATAGCAATTATAAGTTTGAAAAAGGTCGACATCAAAACTTGTATAACATTGTTCACCGAAACAAATATTTGATAGAAGTAACATATGCGACGACGAATACAGGAGGTAAACATTTTACCGCCTGCTGTCTCTCATTTTATTTCGTTTTTTTTTTATTTTATTATTACCACTTTTATCCCAACATCTTCAGCAATTCCTATTTTATATATTCTCGTCTTTGCTATCTTCTTCTTCTTCTTTATTATTGTAGTAGTTGTTTCAAAACCAGAATTCAGACGTCCCGGTGACAAAATACGTGTTTCGGTTCTATACAGTTTCATTTCTTGACATGGACAAATTCCCTAAAGGAAATAAAAGCTTCATCGACTCCCGAAAACGTAGTTTTCGAGAAATTGTCCGGAACACACTGTAAAAGTACGGTTGTAAAATTGTAAAGCTTCCCATGACCTATTTTGTGTAACGATATACGAAATCCCCTCATTTACCGGATTATTAACAGTATATTTCGCAATTCGTATACTCGGTTATTTTAATATCACCCGTTAATTAGATCATTACGTTCCAATAATTCAATTTCAATATCCATCAAAAAATCTTATTACGTTAATTGATTCGTTAATAAAATTCGAAGTTGTAAATATGATAGTTGCAACTAATGAATAATTCAGTTGAAGTTGAATATTGTCTTGATAGGAAACTTTTACGATAGTCCTTGTAGTAAAATTTATACGTAAACTTCACATCTAATAAAACACCAATTTTCTAGTATTATTCATTAAAGGATAATAAATTCAATTGGATTCAATTGAACGAAATTTCGGTGTTATTTCCATTTATTAAATTCCCATTGATGTGTTTCTATTTCTTTTATAAAATCGGATTGCGTGTCGGAATCGAATTGAAACAAGTATAAATTACGTTTTGAAATGGAATCACTCAATCTTGCTAGAATTGCATTAAATTATAATCGGTTCGTTGGATAGATGATCGAAATTTCATATCTATTATACACTCAACTTTCTTTTATTTAATAATAATTAATAGTAAAATGGATAATTATACGTTTTCAGTTGATTGAATCCATCGAGGACACAATTAGCTTTAATAATTCAAGTTATTCGAAAGTCAATTTAAACTCGATAAATAAATTACTGATGAATTTTTTTTATAATTAATTTGATTATCATTAGTTTTGAAATAATTTTGATTATTTATAGAGAAATTCAATATCACCTGCTGAAAGGGAGAAATACCGGCCTCGAACTCCTCAAGAATCGGAACACAATAAAAAAGTGAAGAAAGAGGAGAAAGACATGGGTCACGTAAGTATTAAAGTACGTAGTTTCAATTTTAACATTTACTAATTATCTAATTATCACACCCCACAAACTAACCCACTAATCAATTCTAATCTCGAATATTTCGATATAGAATAAAAGTCGTCTCTATAAAATTCTATTTATAATATTTTTGTTAGTATCGAATTTATTGGATAATTTCAACTAGGTAAATAGTGTTAAAATAATGACATTTTGTTTGAAAATCCACACCGTTTCAAAATGGAGTTTTATATTTTTATGTTGCATACAAGTTTTTTTTAATGTTAGTTGTAATAGTGCAGTTTGCAGTTTAAAACCATAAACATAAATATGCAATAAACAGTAGAAGGACTAGTAAATGTGCATAATATGTTTTTATTATAATTTTAAAGTGGCGTCGCTCGTATTATCAGCGACGTCGTAGACGCCTCTAGCGTCGTCTTTACTGTTCATTCTAACAATTCCAAGAAAACGACAATACAATCACATGACCCAAATTGAGTAAATCACTACAGTAGAGCCCCCCATATAATAATTTTTATAGTCGAATACTATTCGAGGGGTTCTACTGTATAATTTATTTAGAAAATTCATTACAGATGTTCGAAGAATGTTTATTTATTTATTGATTTATTATTAAAACGAAGTGCTAAAACATAATTAACTTGAAACATAAATTTCGGTACATCATCAATTTCATAACTGTTCAGTAATTTTTTTTTTTTTTTTAAACTCGAACTATAAAACTTAATGTATTTCTTCTTCTTCTTGTTTATTTGTCGGTTATTAAATCGAAATTGCTTTGATCTCGTATTTGGTATAGCCATTTCACGGTTATGAACATAGACTTAGAAGATTGAGCAGAGAGAAAAAATAA